>JXCR01061086.1:201951-252561 GCA_002079205.1 Phalaenopsis hybrid cultivar
TACCCCCCATGATAAAGTGGATGACTAAGAGAATGGTCTGATGGAGCATACTGCCAGCTGACTGTATTCCCAACAGCCGTATTATTGACATATATGATGAAGGCGACTGCATACCTTCGCACATTTACCATCATGATTTTGTGAGACCTTTCTGCACAATCTTTTTCTTGAGCAAGAGCAACATTCTATTTTGAAAAGAAATTGATATCATTGGCCTCGATGAGTTCAGAGGAGCTGTGGAGATTCTGCTACTAGTGGGTTTAGTGCTAGTTCTTAAAGGAAATGGAGTAGATTTTTCCAAACACTGCATTCTAGAGGTGTGACACCGTAGGGTGTCCGTGACCTTCTAGAGGATGGATGGCATCAAAATGCCATATGGATTCTGACCGAACCTAGAGCTAGAAGAACTACTGCCTTACGAGCTATGAGGTTGCACATCTAAGCACATACAAAAGGAATTATTGTCCTGGAGCATGGCTTAGTAAGTCTGCTCGATCAGGAGCTTCCCATGCCAGAGACAGACACTCAGAGGATTCCTTTTCACTGCATCTTGTCACAGCAGATATGATATATATTAGACATGCTCAACCTATGATATGTACTTAGCATAAGAAATTTGTTGATGTACTTTAATGCAGTCACCATAATTGTACATTTTGAGGCTTTTGCTTGCATTCAATCTGTAACACTTATTGGAGCAGGTTAATGAAATCTCTTCCAGAATTTTTTCTTTTTGTTCAATTACCCTTTTTGTGTGATGGATAAAAGCCACAAAGCCATACTTTGGTTCAGACTACAATGAACAAAGAAGAAAACAACCAAAAAATTTTTGATGAAAATAAAATTCAGTAATATAAAAAAACTCTCTTTTGAAAAAATCATCAACCAACTAAAATTAAATTTTGAATACATATTTTGAAAATTAAATGTGATAAAAACAGCAAGAAAAGAAAATAAATCTGTTGAGTTGATTATCTCAATTTCGAGGTCTCTTACTCTTTGCTCGTGTAGCACAACTATCCTTGTCTGCACTAATTCTGTTCATATCCTTGTGGAATTCCACATTCTGCGTAAAACCTTACAAAATTTTACACATCTTCCACACCAATGCCCATCTTTTTGCATTTCACACATTTATGAATTCAACACCATAAACTCTCTGCGCTACATTCCTACCCTCGAGGCCAATACCAAAACACCATTTTCCTTTTCACAACCTTTTGAGATTTGTATAAGGCCCTCTCCATGGCTTCCAATTCTCTACCTATATCTTATATCTTTGAGATTGGTATAAGGCCCCCTCCCCTCCATGACATCTAATTCTCTACCTACATCTTTGAGATTGATGTAAGGCCCCCTTCATGGCACCCAATTCTCTACCTACATCTTTGAGATTGGTGTAAGCCCCCCTCCATGGCATCCAATTCTCTACCTACATCTTTGAGGTTGGCATAAGGCCCCCCCTCTATGGCATCCAATTATCTACCTACATCTTTGAGGTTGGTCTAAGGCCCCCTCCACGATTTCCAATTCTCTACCTACATCTTTGGGATTGGTGTAAGGCCCCCTCTAGGGCTTCCAAATCTCTACCTACATCTTCAAGGTTGGTGTAAGGTCCCCTCCACGGCTTCAAATTCTCTACCTACATCTTCGAGATTGGTGTAAGGCCCCCTCCATGACACCCAATTCTGTACCTACATCCTTGAGACTAGTGTAAGGCCCTCTCCATGGCATCCAATTCTCTACCTACATCTTGGTGGTTGGTGTAAGGCCCCCTCCACGGCTTCCAATTCTCTACCTAAATCTTTGAGGTTGGTGTAAGGCCCCCTCCAGAGCATCCAATTCTTTTCATACATCTTCGAGGTTGGTGTAAGGCCCCCTCGATGGCTTACAATTCTCTAACTACATCTTTGAGGTTAGTGTAAGGCCCCCTCCACGACTTCCAATTCTGTACCTACATCTTCGAGTTTCTCTACCTACATCTTCGAGTTTGGGTGTAAGGCCCCCTCAATGACATCCAATTCTCTATCTACATCTTTAAGGTTGGTGTAAGGCCACCTCCATGGCTTCAAATTCTCTACCTACATCTTCAAGATTGGTGTAAGACACCCTCCACGGCTTCTAATTCTCTACCTACATCTTTGAGATTCGTATAAGACCCCCTCCACTGCATTCAATTCTCTACCTATATCTTTGAGATTTGTTTAAGACCCCCTTCACGACATCCAATTCTCTACTCACACCTTTTGAGATAGTAATAAGACCCCCACCATGGCATCCTACTCTCAATCTTCGAGGTCATCAGTTAAATGTTGATTCCCATCCTCTATAAAAACCTAAAGTCTGATAACTCAACACCCACTCTCCAATCCCTAGCGAGAGTTCCTAATCCTCAATGTTGATCAGATATTCACTTGCTAATTCCCTAGTGGAAAAAAAATAGTACACACAATTCTACACCTCCTTCTATGTCTGATGACTTAGGAGTCTATATTGGTTTTTTTTATTTCATCAGTTAACGCCAATAAGCGCGGTGTGCTTGCCCAGCACACCACACTTATTGGGGGTCCATTTGTTGACCTTACTTTTGTTTGAGGTTTATTTTTTCCTCTTTAATAGCCTAGAGTTTAGCCGTAGGACTCTCCTACTGACTATTCCTAGAAAACTATAAAAGGAACCCTCACCATTAGAAATCCTACCCTCTTCCTTACTCAACTTGAAGCTCTACATATTGGTTTTAACCTCTAGCACTTAGTAGGTGAGGTCATTATGGGGGAGCTCAAGGAGAGTTCCCATAGGACTATTTGACCTTAGGCATAACCCTGGGTGCTGGTCTGAGGCTAATGCACTCACTTTCACTCACTACACTCACTCTCACTCACAATCTCTCACAACCCTAAACTTAGTATTTGTTGACTTTGATCCCTTGATCTTTTGGGAGACTCATCTAGATGATCCCCTAAACCCACTAGCCCTAGGCTAAGGTTTAGCTAAGACCAGTACATAGAGAACCCAAATGGGGATTCCATCGGTCCATGGCTCTTATATGGTGGTTGGCACCCTAATTCTACCAATAATATCCAACTTGATCTTTTGCCCCAAAATCCCCCAAATTACTTAGGTACCCTTGGAGCCCTAAATTTGGCCAAAATTCACAAAATTCCCAAATCCACCCAAAGTACCCAAATTTTTCCAAAAATCATTTCAAACCTTATCGAAATACCCATGTTACCCAAGACTACCTAAAAATTTAAAATTTACCAAAATACCCACAAAATGGAGAAAATTACAAAAATACGCTTGGCACCCCAAACTTTCTCAAAACTTGTAAAATCACTCCAAGTGTCTCCAAAACCAATTTGGACCCTTCAATTGAACACAATTTGGCCAATTTGACCACTTTGACCAAAACCCCCAAATTGCCTTCAACGGCCAAATTTCCCCAAATTCACGTTAAATGTCCAGCAATTTGGCAAAAATTTCCCCCAATTTGAATTCTAAACTCTTCATAACAATCCTACACACCAAACATGACCTTCAATTGGCTTTGGTGAAGCCTCAATTGCATTCAATTTTATATGAACTCCAAAAATTCTCAAATTTGCCCCAAATTGGCCATACACCAAAATTCCACCAAATTGATTGCCCTAACCCCAAAATTGTCACACAGTTTATGTTGAAAAATCTTCATGATGTTCCTATAGAACATTATCCACAATTAATTTGGACTTAGCCCAACCTTAGCTCAACCTAGACCCAAGTTTAGCCCAACATGCCCAAATTGACCAAAATTCCAAAATCCTTCAAATTGAACCCCTAATTGGACTCAAATCATTTTAATCCTTCACCAAAAATCTTCATTACAATCATCTACACAATGTTGATCAATCTATTGGCCGCAAAGTCATGTCTATCCTAACCCAAACCCAACTTTTTTCTATTTAGACCCACATTGAACCCATGCACCAAAGTTGACTTTGCCATGTCAAATTGACCAAGACAAGACTTCTACAGCCAATATTTGGACCCTAGTGACCAAGCTAGACTCACTTAACTCACCATAGATGAGCCATGGACCAAAGGTCCCTTACCTCAAAGGATTTGTTTCCTAAATTTCTTAAGCTAAAGAGATCTTTTCCAAAACCCATCACCAACCCAAATTAATGGTTGTGACAGATTCTTCTAGCTCACCTGACCTCCTAGCCACCTCCTGTGGTCCTATCGGATGACCTAGTCACTGAAGCACCTCAAAATTGATGGCAACCATCCGTAAATGAATCCCAATCTCAACCCTAGGGGCCAGCTCACCTTGATTAAGCTTTAGAGCCTCTTAGCCGACCTCCTCAGCAGACTTTTACACCAAAGGCCAATGCCTGAGCTCCACTCTCTGACCGTGGTTATAAAATGGCCTCTTCACGGCCAAAGGAAGGGTGCTGAAATTTTCTCAAGGAGACCCTTCCAAATTTCTCCCATATCCTCTTTCAGACCTCCTCAGTGCAACCCAACCACCGCCTTGCCCTCATTTTCCTTTCCAGACCTCAATTTTTGAGCTCAAATCCTTGCTAAAGACAAGAGATTCTTCATCATGCCTCCATAGTGCACCAAATCTCATTTAAACTCACACACAAAGAGTCTCCAAACTAGACATTGATCAACACCTAAATTTGGCCTTGATCGAATTTGGGTCTAGACCTTTCACCACGACTAGAGGCCAAATCCCTAGCCTCCTTCGACCTCCACAAATGTTTCGAGCACCTCTGATTGAAGCTTCCCTTCTCAGAGCAAAGGTATTGAACTTCCCCTCTTCTCGAGCCTATTTTAATTCTCCATGTGATTAGGGTTAGTTTAATGGCTTGTCTACCATATGGATATGTTTGTCTCACTTACACGAGTCTATAAGATCAAACCCGAGATTGTTTGGTTGAGAAATGAGGGAGATCCTAAGGTTTTAAAGTTGATAGTCACATGGTTTGGCTATCAGGGACGATGACAGGGAGTCGTTGGATGGCGCGAGTATCAAATGGATGGGCGAGATGAAGTCGTACAACGCTTCAATACATAAAGCACAGACCGAGTTAGTGCATACGTGGATGGCAACATCCAACCAGAGCATGCCACACAGAGCTTCGGAGATGCTGTAGTTTGACGCGGCGTCGCGTGTTTGAATAGAAAAATAGGGATTTTATTGTTTATTTAAATGCCCATAAATTTGAAAAATCTTATCTTTGCCCAAAAAAATCACAAAAATAAAAGAGAAATACCCTAGTGCTCAGTGAATAGAGGAGAACAATGTGGAAATGGTTTGAAGCTTATTTGATGCATATTTTATTTTTAATTAATAAAATAATATTCTATGTATTTTTATTCTCCATGCATTCAAGTATATTACCATGGCTTGATATTTTTGCATGTTGTTGCCTCTGCCATGAGGGAAATTCTCTGATTTTTCTAAAGTTA
This sequence comes from Phalaenopsis hybrid cultivar, assembly GCA_002079205.1. NCBI lineage: Eukaryota > Viridiplantae > Streptophyta > Magnoliopsida > Asparagales > Orchidaceae > Phalaenopsis > Phalaenopsis hybrid cultivar. The sequence goes on from JXCR01061086.1 coordinate 207,409, forward strand.
GAGGAGACCTTTAGATAAAGATCCATATTTTTCAAGTTTATGTCCATCATTTGCTTAAATTAATCATGGTAATTAACATGTTTCATAGAAAAAAATTCAAGAAAATTATGATAGGTTCACTGTGATAAGAGAACCCTAGAAAAAATTTTTCACAAGTCATTAAGAAAACACCTAATTTTCACAAAAACCTAAGATACAACGAAAATTAATTTAGGAAAAATAAACATCTAAATAAGTTGATTTTTTTTCTACGCTGTAATTTAAAGTTCAGAGGACTCCCTATAAAAATTTCAAAACATTTGGAGATCATTTGACAACTAAATCATATTTTCTAAGTTAAATAACATTTTTTACACTAAAATGATTTTTAACAATCAAAATATAACTTAAAAAACTATAAAATTTATTTTAGGAGTTCTCTGTTATCAGAGGGATTTTCTAAAAAAAGAATTGTAATTAAAATAAAATTTTCATTTTAAGCATATTTTGAGTATTTAAATAATAAAAATTTAACAAAAATAAAAAATTTAATAAAATTCATGGAAATGTTCTAAATTGTTTCTTAAGCACTTAGAAGGATTAGAATATTTGTCCTAATTTTCTAAGTGAAGACATTGAATTTTAAAGCTTAAAAATAATTTTCAAAGGTTAAAAAAGAAATTTTCTTAATTTTTCATATAAATAATTCTAATAATTCAAAAAAAATGATAAAAATGTGAAATTTGTACTTCTAGGCTCATTGACCTCTGAAAGATTTAATAAAAATGAAAAAACCATATTTGGATTATTTTAGAATTATATAATACTCCAGAACTTAGAATAATTATAATAATTCAAATTAAATTGAAAAAATCATGAAATTTGGTCCAAGTTGTTTCCTAGTCTAGGTATACCTCCAATAAAATTTTCAAGTTCTTAGGCTTTGCATTTGTTAAGTTATTGAATTTTCTTTGAAAATTCCTATTTTTTCACGTAACTAATCATGTAAATTAAATGAAATTTTGAAAAATCACATTTTCAACTCTAATATTTTAATTAACTCATGAGTGAGATGGGATAAAAATCCCAAAGTCATTTGAATTAAATTTAATGAATTATGAAGTGATAGAGCCTTAAGGGTAAAAGTGTAATATTGAAAATCTAGCCCTAATTAACATTTAGGCTTAATTCAAGAGGGTAAGATGGGCAAACTTTGATCACAATTAATATGTTCAGATGATGGAAACATAAGGGATTAATTCATAGAAACCATAACCTGACACACTAGAAAACTTAAACTCATCATGACGAGGAGCTTAGAGCTAGCATCGTGGGCAGCACAACCATCTTCAACAACAAAATATGTCTTCCCCATCTAAAAAAATTTTCCTTCCTTCAAATTAAACAACAAAGTCATAGGATTTCAAGGTTATTTGCTAATGCAACATAAATTCTCAACTTATCTTTAGACTTTTGAATAGACCTTTTATACAATATAAGCCCCAACTCGTCTTAAGATTCTGAGGTTTTCGTTTGTCACGACCTAAATCCTCACATCTTTTAGGCTATTTATGTGATTGTTTTACACATATGTAAGCCCTAAACTAATAAAATTGATAGGATGTAACACTCAAATAATTTCCCTTTAAAACTGAAGCCAAACCATAGGATAGCTTGGGATGTCACCGAGGTTATCCTCCGGATTAATGACATCCCCTTGTTCTTCCTCCTTCGGATTCTGCAATAAATGTTCCAAATTGAGCCATTCCCATTTCACACCTCTTTGTCTGATCTCATTGAAAAATTCTATCCTTTTGAACTCCTTGAAGATAATATTCCTTAATTTTTATTGAGTGTTTTCTTAAGTTACTCTGGATATTTAAGATGTAATTAACTATAGGGGCTTGCCCTTATAGGAAACTTGTCTGAACCAAACTTAATATAAACCGTATTTAATTCTTCATATTAAATAAGGGAACTTGTTGGCAAATAAAATGGTTTGACAGACCAAATGGATGTCATATATACCTTAGTTTATTTTGATCGAGTCTAATCCTCAATTGTTTATGTTTATCCTTCGGGGTAAATACAAGATTTGAGGTATAGCGCTCTTTCATTTAAACTATGAAAATATGGGGTTAGTTAGATTTCATATTTTTCTAAACTTATATATATGTAAATTAAATGCCTCTCTGAAGTAGGCGACGAGATTTTGATTCCGGAGGCCGACAGCTTCCAACGGGCAACTCCTTAACCAAAATAATGTCGATAGTTCCTCAAGAAAAACAATTACCTCCATTTTCTCAACAACCAAAATAGAAGAATAAAGATAATTAATTTACAAAATTTTTGAAAATCCTTAAAAAGTTAAAGATAAACATTCCTAACTTTGAAGCTTTGGAACAAATGACAAGTTATGTGAAATTTATGAAAGATATACTAAACAAGAAAAGGATGTTTGCAGATCATGAGATTGTTGCACTTAGTGAAGAGTGTAGCACTATTTTCCAGAAAAAGATTCTTAAAAAATTAAAAGATCCTAGTAGTTTTACTATACCTTGTGCAATTGGTGAAAAGTTTTATGGAAAAGCCTTATGTGATTTAGGAGTGAGTATCAATCTTATGCCTCGATCAATTTTTAAACATTTAGATTTAGGAGAGATTTCCCCTACTACTGTCACTCTTCAGTTAGCTGATCAATCAACCACTTATCCTAAAGGAGTTATAGAAGATATATTAGTAAAAGTGGATAAATTTATTTTCCCTGTAGTCTTTATAATATTAGATACAGAGGAAGATAATAAGATTCCTATCATTTTGGGGAGACAATTTCTTGCAATAGGGAGAGCTATGATAGATATGTAAAAAATAGAATTAATAATGAGAGTTAATGATCAAGAAGTAAAACATAATATTTTAAAGCTATGAAATATCCTGCAATAGAAAAAGACTATGAATGTTTTAGGATGGAAGTTAGTGATTGTCTAAGTAATGAGAAATTTAAGAAAGTGTTTCAAGAAAAATCAAAGCCAGAAGAATTTAATGAAAATGAGGATGAAATAAAAGATGAAAATGTAGATTATATTCAGGACAAATTTGAAACTTTAGATTGGTTGGAAAATGATAATAAAAATCTTATTCCTTCAAGTATTCAGCCATCTTAACTTAAGCTGAAAGTATTACCTGCTAATTTAAATTATGCATTTTTAGGAGATTCATCTACATTTTTCCTGTTAATGTATTTTCTGAGTTAACTAAAATTCAAGAACAAAAAAACAATAGAAATGTTAAAAAGATATAATAGGTCTTTTGGATGGAATTTAGCAGATATTAAAGGAGTTAGTCCTTCAATTTGTATGCACAGAATTTTATTAGATGAACAATACAAACCTAAAGCTTATCCTCAGAGGAGATTAAGCCCAAAAATGAAAGAAGTTGTTAAAAAAGAAATTTTAAAATGGTTAGATGTTGGAATTATATATCCTATTTCAGATAGTGCTTGGGTAATCCCAATTCACTTTGTTCTACAGAAAGGAAGCGTGACCATCGAAGTAAATGAGAAAAATGAATTAATTCCAATAAGACAAGTTATTGGTTAGCGAATTTGTATATACTATAGAAAATTAAACTTGGCCACCAGGAATGATCACTTTCCTTTACCCTTTCAAGATCAAATGCTAGATTGATTGGCTGGAAATAAATATTACTATTTTTTAGATGGATATACCGGTTATCATCAAATTCTAATTACTCCTGAGGATCATGATAAGACAACATTTACAAGCACTTATGGAACATTTTCTTTTCATAGAATATCTTTTGGACTATGCAATGCACTTGCAACATTTGATGTATGATATCAATATTTAATACTTTGATTGAGCATGGAATGGAAGTATTTATGGTTGATTTATCTATTTTTGGGACTTCATTTGAATTATGCTTAAATAATTTAGAAAAAGTTCAAAGATTATGTGAAAAAATCAAACTAGTGCTAAGTTAGGAAAAATTATAATTTATGGTTGCAGGAAGAATTGTACTCGGGCATAAAATTTTTGAAAATGGCATGGAAGTAGATCCTGCAAAAGTTTAAGTTATTGAAAAATTACCACCACTGACTATGGTCAGAGGGGTAAGAAGTTTTCTAGGACATGCTGGTTTCTACAAGTGTTATATAAAGAATTTTTTAAAAGTAGATAAGCCATTATGCCAACTTTTAGAAAAACATATGAAATTTTATTTTAATGAGGAATGCATAAAAACATTTGAATTATTGAAAGAAAAATTAGTCACTACACCTATAATAGTCCCACCTGATTGGGAAAAACCATTTTAAATAATGTGCGATCCTAATGATTATGCTATTGGAGCTATTTTAGGACAAAGGCACAATAAAGTTTTTAAAGTAATATATTATGCTAGTAAAACTCTAAATGATGTTCGAATTAACTACACTACTACTGAAAGAGAATTATTAGCTATTGTCTATTCCTTTGATAAATTTAGACCTTCCTTAATTGGAAGTAAATACAGATCATTTTTCTAATTAATATTTAATGCAAAAGAAGGATGCTAAACCAAGGTTAATTAGATGAATACTTTTCTTGCAAAAGTTTGATTTTTCTGTAGTTGATAGAAAGGGAAATGGATTTCCAGTTCCATCAATCATTTTGAAAAGAGGTGAAAGAAAGCCCTTAGAATATTGGACTAAATCAAATTCCTCTAGGCAAAATCTACCTTTTGGAATTAAAGATCCGGCCCTCACTTGAGCCATTATTTGTTTTAGCTTTTGTTCTAATAAATGTGTAATGTCTTTTTCTAGAATTCCACCTTGAGTGGAATCCCTTTTCTTATGTGAACTTTCTTCCATGTCTATAGGTTCCCTTTTATCTTCAAGAACATGTATGTTTTATTGTCTAACAACTTGAACAGTATGTTGTAGTGTAATTTGTGAAGGATTTTGTGCAGTCGTCATCACTTCCTCATTTTTTTGCTTGATGTGATTAATTTATTCATCTCACTGTTTGAGAGCTATACGTAATTCTTCAATTTCATTTACTTCATTGGTGGGGAGTGATTCCCTTGCTTCTCTTGCTGCTAATGTGGCGTGAGTTTCCACCATATTTATCTCCACAAATTCTTCTCTTTGATTGCTAGAAGAATTATCTTTGGTTAGTGTAGCTAGTCTTTTAATGTCAGCTTTAAATTTTTTTAGCATTTCTTTGAATGTTTTCTCAAATTTCTTCTTATAATCATTTTCTTGAAGAATTTCTATGGTGTATTCATATAATCTAGTGTTTTTTTGGATAACTAGCGTTTCCATACATTATTTCTTAAATATAGGATGAGGAATTTCAGGAAATACATCATCAAAGTGTGAATATGAATAATCCGCAGCTCGCAGCATTTCTACCAGAGAATGCATTTTAGCAGATGTTTCTTCTACTTCTAAGATCAACTTATTGTGTCTTATGTTGTCTGTTAGAAGAGTTGATTCTTCTACTTTTGATCCCAAGTAAAGTTTAGCTGGTATTCAAGTATGTTGATATTCTAATTTTTGATTCATCCTGGATAATCACAATTTTCATGTTCAAGGATTCTTGTTTTCATGGTGGTAGAAACTGTACACCCCATTTTATCTAGGAGTTTAGAGGTCAAACATCTTTCTTTCTGGACAAGTCTTTTAAATAAAGAATATACCCTTTTAATAGATGGAGATTTTCCTTCTTTTAAAGGTTGGTGTATGTCATTATCATATTATAGATGGAGATATTCCAAGTTAAAACATTATTGTCTGATCCAAAAGTTTTGGATTTGTCATCTCTTTTTTTTTTCTTTTAAGAGATCAATTTCTATTTCTTCGTTGAGTACGGGTTAATGGAGCAGCTTTAGAACTGGATCCAATTTCATACACAGAAAATGGAATATCATTTTCTTCCACACAAATTTTCTTACCCTTACAATCAACTTCTTTCTCCATTTCCTCAAAATTAAATTGCTACGTAAGAGGTTCTTGAGAGAAATTTTCTAGGGCGAGACAGTTTTCATAAGGATATAAATCAAACTTGTCAAGTGGTTCTTCAACAATTTGAGTTGGATTGTTAATCATATATGGAGTTTCATCAAATATTCCAAACTCATTTTGTGGGAAATAAATATCTTCGTTCGTTGGTGAATTGAATTCTTGGTAGAATGAAAAAACTGAATCTAGGGAATCCATCCTTAAAATTCAAGAGAAAGTATCTCAACATTCAATTATTTTGTAAAATGGGAATATATATATATATATATATATATATTGGTTGAAGGAGTTGCTTATGACTCCCTACATGTTGAAGTAATAAACTAGTACAAACATTGAAAAGGGACTAGGGACTTCTTTTGGTTCAATACAAGAACCAAAGAACTCCCCCAATAAAGACTAGCGTCCACCCTCCCCAAAAAAAGGGAAATTACAATGACTCAACGAAGAAAGAAAAATGAATGTAAAATGCATTTGCACAAAATGTAGTCATGTGTCCATATAAGCAATTCTAAAGTGAGGAACATCTAGAGTATCTCCTTACAGCAGGCAATGCAGGGCTGGTGGAGGGTTAACAGCAACCTCAATCATGTTAGAGTGTGAACCAATCTCGGCCAACCAATTTGCAGGCTGATTTCCTTGCCTATAGATGAAAGTGAATTGAATTTGTACCTTGCTACTAAGATCTCTGATTTTAGTAAGCCGGTATGAGTGATACCAGGGAGCTCCCTCCTCATGATTCAAGAGGTGAAAAATTATAGCATAATCCACTTCTAACCAAAGCTTATTCCACTTAGCCTTAATGACAAAGATGATTTCCCAATACACAACAATAAGTTCAGTCTCAGTTGCATCAGTGGCCATATCTGGGGTGTAGAAATATAACAGGCACTTACCCAAATGATTTCTGTAAATGCCACCCACTCCAGCTCCATTTTTGGTAAAGCTTCCATCTGTATTAATCTTCACAATGGGATAGTTTGGGGTTTTCTAGTAGACTCTGATAACTTGAGGATGTTTAGAATTGATTGTGGACATGAGTTGGAGTTGTTAGGAAATCTTTTCTAGTTAATCATCTTGTGAAGATAAGATAGACAATTTCTAGCAATTTTTCCAACATTTTGATTAGCATCTTCAAACTTAACTTTGTTTCTTTCCATCCAGATAAACCAAGCAATGATGAAGGGAATGGTAGCATATTTTCTCTGCTGCCAGCTCAACCAGCAGTTGACAAGCCTGTCCCAAGTGAAATCATTCACATCAATGGTCAACTGATTCAAGATTTGTTTCCAAACCAGTTGGGCAAAGTTACATTCAAAAAATAAGTGATTCAAAGTTTCCTCCTCATTCTTGCATAACCAGCATTTAGATGGACCCCTCAATCCCTTCAGTTTAAGTATGTCATTAGTAGGGATCATTTTATGAAATATTCTCCAGCAGAGAAAGGACATAGAAGGGAAATAAATATATGTTATATATATATAATGTCAGTCATTTATGTTATGTCATTTAATAACTCTTAAAAGAGTTTAAAAGAAAAATATTTTGTCAAAATTAATGTTTTGACGAAAGAAGAGGAGAGAGACCAATCCCTAACGAAGTCGCCAAATCGCTCTTGGTGGCAATCGGTGAACCCCCCCCCCCCGGCGGGTCGAGTCACCTGGTCAAGAGGGGCGTGTGTTGTTTTGTGATATTATCATTTGAGGAGTCCCCAAATCTCTATCTTATCTATTTCTTTGTCCAAATTTTTGAATGACTTATGCTATTTAGATTATGACAAGAATCCTTAGAATTTCAAGAAATTTAGAGAATGAAAAGCAAAGGACTAAGAATAATAGAAGATAAAGAAAGAAAACATTAGGTGATAAACCAATAATGGAAATCTTTAGAATATGTCATTGCTAAAGTTTTCCATGAAAATTTTAGAACCAGAGGTTATATTTGGATCCTTTAAGTCTCGTATAAGTGCAAGCTCATATAGTTAATTACATGTTAGATGATTATTCATTATTAACGTCAAACATTCATTTTGAAGAGATGAACATTAATTGTTCAATCTTAAGAAAATGTCAATATGTATCGGGATTATCCTAAAAATCATAGGCATTGTCACTATCCTAAAAGTCATTTTCCTAAAAATTTTAGGTTTTTGTTACTATCTTAAAAGTTTTAGGTTTTGTCATTGTCCTAAAAATTTTAGGTTTTGTTTTATGTCATGTCATTTGTTTATGTCATTTTGTTTTGTTTGTTTTTCTCTGGTTTTGTTATCTTGAAATTCCGCTTTCGAATGGCATCCTGCAAAACAAAGTTAGCACATCGTATAACATGCAAATGAAATTTAGAGCGAAATTTTGTTTTCATGTCTTCGATAAACTTGCAAAAGAGAACATGATTAGCATAAAATCATGTTGTCAGATTTATCAGTTTTAGTTGGTAATTTAATTGGTTGAATAATTCTTAAACGACCCGGTCAAGATGTCTACGGCTCCGTTGTCTTGGGCCCGTGAAGTATTCAGATTTACTTAGTCCAAAAGGTGTTTAAACCAGGACCGGAAGATTCTTGTCAGCAACCATAGTTTGTGTCATCCAAGAAATCTTTGTAAATCTGAACACAGATGTTTAAGTTATTTATTTCTTTGGTTATTAAAGTTCAAGTTTAAATTTTAATGCCTTTTAAGATGATTTTTATTTATGTCAACAAGTTGTATTGTTTTATGTTTTAGGTCACATTTCAATTAAAGGATTTAAGTTTAATATGATTTTAAGTCCAATGTGATTAGGACTTAAGGTATTTAGGTTTGATATAGGTAGAACCTAAGGGTTGAGTTAGTTTCAATTTAGATTGAACATAAAGTTTATGTTTGAATTGAACCTAAATTTAAGGCTTGATTTAGGTTCAGTATATGTTGAATCTAGAGTTTGGTTGGCTTAGATTTATGTTGGGTTGAACCTAAGTTATAGGTTTGACTTAAGTCCAATATGGGTTGAACATAAGTTTAAAGTAACTAGGTTAGGGTTAATTAAATCTAATTTAGGTAAGGTTTAGTTAATTAATTAGACTTAATGTGGGTTAAATCTACTTAGGTTAAGGTTAATTAAACCTAATTCAGGTAAGGTTTAATTGATTAATTAAACTTAATATAGGTTAAGTTTAATTGAAATTAAGATTAATTAAACCTAATTTAGGTAAGGTTTAATTGATTAATTAGACAATATGGGTTAAGTTTAATTGGGTTTATGGACTAATTAAACCTAACTTAGGTATGGTTTAATTGATTAATTAGACTTAATATGTGTTAAGTCTAATTGGTTTTAAAGGTTAATTAAACCTAATTTAGGTAAGGTTTAATTGATTAATTTGGATTAATTTATGGGTTATATCTAATTTGGGTTTAAAGGTTAATTAAACCTAATTTTGGTAAGGTTTAATTGATTAACTAATCTTAATTTATGGTTAAGTCTAATTGGGCTTAAGGTTAACTAGACCTAATTTTTGCAAGGTTTAATTGATTAATTAGACTTAATATGGGTTATGTCTAATTTGGGTTTAAAGGTTAATTAAACCTAATTTTGGTAAGTTTTATTTAATTAATTAGGTCTAATAAGGGTTAGACCTAATTAATATTTGTTGAGTAAAACCTAATGTAGTTAAGGTCTAACTAGGGTTTATTTAGGTCTAAATGTGGTTTAGGCGTAATTAGGGTTTGTTAAGTTAAACCTAATTTAGTTAAGGTTTAACTAATGTTTAATTATGTCTAAATGTGGTTTAAACCTAATTAGATGTGTATTGAGTTAAACCTAATGTAGTTAAGGTCTAACTAAGTTTTAATTTGGTCTAAATGCGGTTTAGGCCTAATTAGGGTTTATTAAGTTAAACCTAATGTAGTTAAGGTTTAACTAGGGTTTAATTAGGTATAAATGTAGTTTAAACCTATTTAGATGTGTATTGATTTAAACCTAATGTAGTTAAGGTTTAACTAAGGTTTAGTTAGGTCTAAATGTGGTTTAAACCTAATTAGATGTGTTTTGTGTTAAACCTAATGTAGTTAAGGTTTGGACTAAGGTTTAATTAGGTCTAAAAGTGGTTTAGACCTAATTAGATTTGTTAAGTTAAACCTAATGTAGTTAAGGTTTAAGTATTGTTTAATTAGGTCTAATTGTGGTTTAGACCTAATTAGGTTTGTTAAGTTAAACCAAATGTAGTTAAGGTTTAACTAGGGTTTAACTAGGTCTAAATGCGGTTTTGACCTAATTAGGTTTGATTTTGTATTAAACCTAATTTAATTAATATTTAATGGGTTAATAAAGTCTAATGATATCTTTTAGACCGAATTGAAGTTTGATTTGATTCTATTTTGAGTTAGACTAAATATTGACTTAGTTCATGATGAAATGAGCTAAGCATGGTGAGGAGAGGTTTTTAGGGTTTAAAATATTAATTTAAAATTAATTAATTTTAACCCTAATGTAAAAATGTCATTTTAAATTGTCTAATGGTTTGAGAATTGTCATTTTAAGGTTATAGTCTCTCACCTTAAATTTCCTAACCATTTTCAAATTTTATTTTCCTTAATTTTCTTTTTTCTATAATTATTATTAAAACTAACTACAAGGTGTCTTGAAAATTAAGAAATCATGTCTTACAAGATTTTTCTAACCTAGGAAAAATTAGGGAGGATTCCTAAGGGCCTAGAGATAAATCCCTAAAAGTTTCATATTTTTTGTCTTATAAATAATTTTTAATAATTAAAATACTCTAGAGAGTATTTATTTATTTAAAAATTAAATATAAAGGATAAAATTATAATTTTACTATTATTATTTTGTGCTTTTCATGCTGAGTTCTGGGGTATTTTTATTTTATTTTATTTTTTTTTTTTGTGTGAAAAGTTATGAATTTTTTTTTGTCATTTTCTGAACTTTCTGAATTTTCTACTTAAAGGAATTTACGAGTGGCGGCTGACTGGATCATGGGATCCATCAAAAACCACGCAACAGGATTCGATTTGTGGGGTTTTAACACCTGGAAACCATGTGTTCTGCAATTTCGATGGTTTCATATGTACGGATCTATCGTCCAAACAGATCACAGTCGATTATGTCTCCTATCTTGTTGTTGTACCCTTTATGTCTCCTTTCTTATTGTTGTCTCTCTTTTTGTCGTTTCAATCGTTTATTGTGATTCCACCTTTGAGAATGGGTAAGCCCCAATGTCAATTTGTTAACGCCAGTCGTGGATGCTTCTATAAATCCTAGAGCTGTAGTTGTCACTACCGATTTCAGTTTTCCAATATTGAACTTTCATTTGTGATTGAAAGAGTTTTGTTCATCCATGAGGTCATATTGTTCTCGAGCTCTAAACTCTATGATTGGTGTCTCGTCCTTGACCTCATCCTGATTGACAAGGTATAACAATGATCCTTGATATATTAATTCAAGCTGCAGTAAGTCAACGTCATAATGTATCCTAGCTCCTTCGTCCATATGCTGGTAGTCAAACATACACCATTTTGAAAATTGAATAAAAGTCTGTTGTTATACATTTTCCTGCCAGTGACAAAGTAATATAACATGTCAGACTATCATTCAATAAAATATCATTTATTTATCATTATCATTTTGTTTTATAAAAGGCTCATGTTCTTTTTTTTTTTTTAACATTGGCTTAATAAGCATAAATGAACCCATGAGATACAAAAGTCAAAGCTTATATTATAAGAGTGAATTTAAAATTTTATTATTTCCCATATTGTAAAACAGATTGTCATTTTTCATGTCGCATAATACTTTTTCCAAAACCTCCCATTAATTGGGGGTATAGTTCTTTCTCCCTTATAGTTGATTAATTGATAGGATCCTCCCGAATATGTCTTTTGAATAGCATATGTGCCTTCCCATTTTGATTCAAATTTCTTGCTCATTTTTCATGAGCAAGAATAGGTCTTTGAAGTACTAAGACCAAATCTCCGATTTGAAATTTTGTCAGACAAACCAATTTATCATGGGCTTGAAACATCTTAGCTTAATACAATTCTAAATTTTGTTGGGCTTGTAGCTGATTGCCTTCCAAACTTTCAAGTTCTTCAAGTCACAACTTCGCATTTTCTTCTTCTATTATTTTGTTAGCAATTGCAACTCTTAGAGAAGGAATTTGAATTTCAAGTGGAAGTACAAATTCAGAACCAAATACCAAAGTGAACGATGTTCATCATGTGAGTGTTTGGTATGTAGTCCCGTAAGCCCATAAAGCTTCAATCAATTTTTTGTGCCATTATCTTGGAGTGTTGTCTAATGTTTTCTTCAAGATCTGAACCCATGTTTTATTGAAGGCTTCAGCTAGACCATTGGTTTTGGATAATAAATTGTTGAATATCACAAGCCTATTCCATGTCATTGCATGAAATTGTTCATTTTTGTGTTTTTAAAAGCTAGTCCATTATCCAAGATGACTCTTCTAGGAATCCTAAATTAGTAGACGATATGTGTTTTAAACAATTGGAGAGCATGTTCTTCTTTGACTTCTCGAAGTGACATTGTCTTTGCCCATTTAGGGAAATAATCTGTAGCAACCAAAATAAATTGATGTCCTTTGAATAATGGAGGATCTATTGGGCCCACTATATCTATGCCCCAACATTCAAATGGCCAAGATGCATTTGTTGGATGTAACAAATTTGGCGGTTGATGTACAATCACTCCATGAACTTGACACTGATGACATTTCTTTGCAGTTTCAAGACAGCCATTCATCATTTTTGGCCAATAATATCCCATTCTTTTGATTTTAATCTTCATTTTGGGCCCAGATTGATGTGGTTCACATAAGCCTGAGTGCACTACTTTAACAATCTCGGGCTTCTGATTGACTCAGAATTATTAACCAGGTTTGCTCAAAATATGGACGATAAAGAACATTATTTACCAAGGCATAAGACAATGCTCTTTGTTTAATTTGTGTTACCAAGGAATTATTTCCTGGCAATTTCTTAGTTTGTAAATATTTGATAATCGGTCGTCGCCAATCATCTTTTTCATTGTCAGTGATCATTATTATCTTATCTTTGTCATTCATGTGAAGATTGTTATTGTCAATTGAAGAAAGAACTCCTTGCCCTCTTACAAAAAATTGGAATATTTTCTTGTTTTGCACAAGCAAATTTGTTTGCAAGTTTAGCCAAAGCATTTGCCAAAGAATTATTTTGTCTCGGAGTCAGGAAAAATGTCATGTTGGGAAACTGTTGAAGAATTTTGAAACCACGATTGGAACAATATTTTAATTTCACTGTAAAATTACAGTGAAATTAAAATATTGTTCCAATCGTGGTTTCAAAATTCTATATTTTCCTGTAATCTGATTTATGATCAGTTCAAAATCTCCATAGATGTCTATTTGTTTGATATCCATTTATATTGTCAATTCTAAGAGAGTTATGAGTTCCTCAAACTCAGCTTCATTATTTGTACATGATTCAGTTAGATGATAGGAGAATGATATCATCATCTTGTTTGGAGTAATGAAGATCAATCCTACTCCTACTTTTCCAGGTATGATTATCTGTTTGTCTTTATCTCTTTGAGAAGATGATGCTCCATCAAAATATAATTCCCATCATTCAGTGTCAGAATCTTTTATTTCTAATATTTGCCCGTTGGGCAAATCATCATTAAGAGGAGATCCAATTGGAACAGGGTGTGCTGCTAAAAAGTCTGCCAAAATTTGTCCTTTGACAGCACGTAACGTCACAAAAGTTATATCAAATTGTAGTAATATCATTGCCCATATTGCTTGTCTTCCAGAAAGTATTGGTCGAGTCATTAAATATTGTAAAGGGTTGACTCTTGAAATAAGAGTTACCTTATGAGATAGCATATAATGTCTGAGCTTTTGCACTGCAAAGATCAAAGTCAAGCAATGCTTCATAATTGCAGGATATCTTACTTCAGTAGGAACCAGGAAATGACTCAAATAATATAATGCATTTTCTTTTAGCTGATCATTAATTTTAGTTAATAAAGATCCGAGGGAATTGTCTAACGTTGTAGTATAAAGGATAAGAGGTCTTCTTAATATAAGGGTTGCTAAAACAAAAGGGGTTGTCAGGTTTTGTTTGATATTTTCAAAGGCTTCTTGAAATTTTTTGTCACATAAAAATTTGGTGTCTTTTCTAGTTAAGGCAGTGAGAGGTTGGCCTCTACCTGAAAGATTGGAGATAAAACATCGAATATAGGCTAATTTTCCTTGAAAGGATCGGACTTGGGTTAAGTTTTTTGGAGGAGGCAAGTTTAGAATGGCTTCAATTTTAAGGGGGTCAATTTCAATCCCTCGATGTCGAACAATAAATCCTAAAAATTTCACGGAAGTGACACTAGAAGCATACTTTAAAGGATTCATTTTAAGATTAAATCATCACAATCATTCGAAGAAAATTCTCAAATCATACACATGATCCTTTTTTGTTTACTATTGATAACCAAATCATCAACATAACAATCAACTTGATTATGTATAAGCTCATCAAAAGTTCATGTCATAGCTCTTTGATATGTCGCGCCAGCATTCTTTTGTCCAAATGGCATCACTTTGTAATAATATATGCCAATAGATGTTCTAAAGGCTGTATTTGGTTTGTCTTCTAGAGACATTTTAATTTGATTATATCCTGACATTCCATCCATAAATGAAAATATTGCATGTGTGGACGCAATATCTACCATCAATTTTGGAATTGAAAGGGGAAATTCATCTCTCGGACAAGCCTTATTTAATTCTCTGAAATCTACAAAGACTCGAATTTGTCCATTTTTCTTCCTTATTGGCACTATATTAGCTAGCCAAGTCAAATATTTTTCTTCTCATATCAAGTTCGCTTCGATTAATTTCTTAACTTCAGCGATAACTTGTTTTTCTATTCAAACAGACACCTTCTTAGTCTTTGTTTAACTGGGATTGCTGTTTGATCTATTCCAAGTTTATGAACGACAACTACTGCAGCAAGTCGTGGCATTTCGTCATTGATCCAAGCAAAACAAACTTTATATTCTTTTAACAATTGGAATATTTCCTTTGTTCCTTTGTTGTTAAGGAGAGAACTAATAAAATTTGGTTTCAGGCTATCATCAGTTCCCAAATTTATTTCTTTCTATTCATCCATTGTCGTTTTAATTTCTTCTTCAAATTCTGGTGGTGCATCATCTATCTTGAGATCCGATGTTTGCTCAATATTAAATATTTCGGTGACAATAAGGCCAAATTTTGTCATCCAGAGGTTCTAAGGTACCAAACCCTTTATTTTTTAAAAAATTATGAGGTTGTTTGCTATATTTCCATAATTGTTCAAAAATTTGAGATTGTTTTAGTGTCCAAGTGTTATTCATCAAAGTATTTTTAAATAATTTTTGAACACATGGAGAATAAAACTCAATAGGAATTTTCATTACTTTCATAACATTTTCATTTTCATCTTCTAACTTTACATCTATTTCAGAACTAGACGATGTAGAACCAAGTCGAAGTTTTATAGACTTTCAATTTTCACTATGCACTTCTTTGACCACAATGTCCTCAATTTTTGAAGGAGAAATCGGGGTTAGAGTCATAGCATGTACATAATGATTAATTTGTTCACACATTGATTCAAATTGTTAATTTTCCTCATTTTCTTCAAGAGATATTTTGAACTGTCGTTTCTTTATCTTTTCGTATTCTTTCTTAGAGTCTAGGTAAATCTTAAACTTTGATGATTTCTTTGTGTCAAATGATGAATTCCTTCTTTCTCGCCTTCGACCTCGACCACTACCTCAGACATGAAATTGAAATAGACTCTTATGTATCGAAGAAGAGTTTTTATCAACTTGCTTCTATTTATTCTCTTCATTCGTTTTCTTTTTCTCTATATTGCCTTTATTTACTACTGCCTCTCTAGAGAATATCATTTTATTTATCAGAGTGTAGTATGAAACATCTTCATGTACACCAATTTCATGGATATAAAATGGTTGTAAGTCACCTATGACACAACATTCATGTCCTTTTTGTAAATATTAAATACATTGATGTAAAGAAGATGGCACCATTTTATGTTCATGAAGCCATGGTCGGCCGAGCAAGGCATTAAAAGAGGTTTTAGAATCAAGAATGTGGAATTTTGCAATTGTCACCAAGTCATCAATTTTCAGAAATAATATTATGGATCCTACAGCTCGTTCTCCTTATTGATTGAATCCTCTTAACATCATTTTATCTGTCGTCAATTTCTCTGCACCGAAGTCCAAATATGCAAGAGTTCTTAAACTCATGATGTTAATTGAAGCACCAGGATCAATAAGTACTCGTGGAAGTATCATATTATTGATGTTCACCATGATATATATTGGTTGACTATGTTCAGTTGTACCAAGTAACAAATCATTATCAGAGAAGGTTATGTTGGTCTATTTTTCTGATGAGTAATCCTTGTTTAAAGGAGTACTAGCAAGTTGAGTTAAAAAAAAATTCAGGATCTTGAAGTGCTTTTATTAATGATTCCTTCATTTCTCTAGAAAGAATAAGGGCATCATAAATGCTCAATTTTGCTGGTAATTTTCTTAAATGGGCTACTATATTATAGTCCACTTTACGATAACTATCATTATTTTCTTCAGATAATCGTTCTTGTACTGGAGGAACAATTTTCTCCTATGTCACTATCTACTTTTCTTTTTTTTTAGTAGTCATTCTTGAAAGTAAAACCTTTCCTCTTCGTAAGTTAATTTTAGTCATTTCCTGCAATATATTATCCAATCCTTTTTCTTTCTAATCGGAAGGTTCCAATTCTATAGAAATCAGTACTTGTCGTTGTTCAAGTGTTATATCTTCAATTTCACTTTCAAAGTCATTATTTTGGTTATCAGTAATATCATCAGATTTTTGTACGATTTGAACATTGTCCACAGGATTCAAATCAAATCTATCATTTTTAGATATAATATCAGAAGTAGTCAAGATATATGCAGAATGAGGATTATTATTATTCATAACAAGGTTATAAAGAAAGTCATACAAAGTGAACGGCTCGAGGAAATACAAATGGAGGGTTGAAACAAGCTCGATTTAGGGTTGGAGTTTAATGCCTTTGTATTAGAGGGGAGGCCTTAGTCAGATGGTTGTTGTAGCTTCGATTAGTCTCAATGAACCTCTGAATGATGTCTCAAGCCTTGGTGAATGGTCTAGGTATGAATTTGATCAAGCTCAGTTTCAGGTGTTGGTGTAGAGCTAGGTTAGAGGCTATTCCAGAGGGGGCTTTTGTGGGGAATCAACTTCTTTCACTGTGGGGATGGTGTGTGCACAGTTAATTGGATTTTGGTTCACTGTGGAGATGTGGGGAGTTTTGTCCTGGTTTTAGCAGAAATTTGATCTCAAAATTGAGCTTCCACAGTGGGGATCAGTGGGCAAAAATGGTGGGCTTGAACTGAGGAGGTCTTAGGGAGTCACTTTGAGCAATTTGGAAGAGTTTCCTAAAGCAAATTTCAGCTCTTCTTTCTTAGCCATGGAGGTGAAGTTTAAATAAAAATGGCCTAGGGTGGTTGTCATGCCTAATTGAGGGGTATAAAATGGTGCTTAGGTGGAGGGTTTTGAAGTGCTAAAACCAATTGAATTTAGCCAGCTCAGATGGGTGAGTTTTGAATTTCAGCTTGGGGCTCTCGGTTTTTGGGTTTTCCGGCAACTAGGCTGGTCGGCATGTCTAGGGGAGGTGGCCAGGAGGTGAGGTGAGCCAGTGGGAAGGTTAATTTTAATTGACCCTCAATAACAAGTGATGATGGGGAAGATTTTTGGTTAAGACCCATAAATGGGCATAAATCCATTAATTTAGTGATCCAATGGTCCATATCTCACCATGGATAGTCCAAGGTGGTTTAGCCTGGTCAATAGAGTGTACTTAGTTGTTGTGGTGTCATCAATTTGGTGGCTTAGGCATGGCTAAGTCAATTTTGGTGCATGGGTCCAATTTGGGTCCAAATGGCTAAAATTTGGTTTAGGGTTAGGCTAGCCATGACTTTGACCCCAATTGATTGATTAAAATTGTGTAGAAAATTGTTATGAAATTATTTTGTGAAGGATTGAAATGATTTTGAGTTCAATTGGAAGCTAAATTTGAAGGATTTTGGGATTTTGGTCAATTTGGGCATGTTGGGCTAGACTTGGGTTTATATTGGGCTAAGGTTGGGTGAGGTTCAAATTGATTGTTTAAAATGGTGTATATGAATGTAATGAATAGTTTTGAACATAAATTGGGTGTCAATTTTGGGGTAAAGGCATTCAATTTGGTCGAATTTGGGGACATAGCCAATTTGGGGAAAATTTTAGGATGTTTGGATTTTGGTTGAAATTAAATAAAATTAAGGCTTCACCAAGGCCAATTGAGAGTTCAATTTGATGTGTAGTAAGGTTATGAAGAGTTTTGTATTCAAATTGGGGTAAATTGAGTAGGTTATGTGGCTCAATTTGGTGGGATTAAGTAATAGGGCCAAAATTGGGGATTCGATTTAGATCAAGATTGAGCTCAAAGCATGAGCCAATCAGGCTTGGATTTGGTTTAGATTGGTCATATGAATGGTTAATTTGAGTTTAGAACTGAAATTTAGGGAAATTAGGACTCAATTAATGGAAATTTAAGGTGAATTTAGGAAAAATGGGACTTTAAAGGCAATTTGGGGATTTTTGTCAAAATAGTCAAATTGGCCAACTTGGGTTCAATTGAAGGATCCAAATTGGTTTTGGAAACATTTGGACTGATTTTGGAGTTTTTGGAAAAGTTTGGGGTGCCAAGGGTATTTTTTTAATTTTGGCAATTTTAGGGGTAGTTTGGTAAATTTGGATTTTTTTTTTTTGATATTGGGTAATTTGGCTATTTTGAAATGGTTTGAAATAATTTTTCAACAAACTTGGTTAGTTTTTTGGTGAAATTGAGATATTTGGCTAAATTTGGGATTTGGGGGTGTTTAGGTAATTTGGGTAGGTTTGGAGGTAAAGGGTAAAATTGAATATTTTTTGTAGAATTGGGAAACCAACCATCATATGTGACCTATGGACCAATTGAATCTTGATTTGGGTCCTCTATGTACTAGTCTTAGCTAAACCCTAGCCTAGTGCTAGTGGGTCTAGGAAACAATCTACATGACTCTCCCAAAAGATTAAGGGGTCAAAGTCAACAATTTTGAATTTTAGGATTGTGAGTGAATATATGTGATGATGAGTGACATTGAATGCAAGTAAGTGAGTGAACCAGCTCCAGACCAATACCCAAAGTCAACCCTAAGGTCAATCAATCCTATAGAGACTCTCCCTGAGATTCTCCATTCTGACCCCACCTACTAAGTGCTAGAGCTTAGGACCAGTATATGGAACTTCAAGTAGTGCAAAGAGGAGTTTAGAGTTTATAATGTTGAGGGTTCCTTTTCTAGTTTTCTAGGAATAGTCAATAGGTTAACCCTATGGCTAGACCTTAAGAAACTAAAGAGGGAAAACTAAACCTCAACCAAAAGTGAGGTCAACAAATGGACCCCCAATAGGTCGCTGGGCAAAGCACATCCTGCGTATTGGCGTTGACCAACAAGATCAACAAAACTAATACAGACTCTTAAGTCAACAGACCTAAAAAAGAGTGTAGACTTTGAGTGCTAGTTATTTCCACTTGGGAATATGACAGGTGAGTTTTTGATCAAAATTAAAGAGTAGAAACTCTCGTTGGGGATTGAAGAGTGGGTTTCAAATTATCAAGTTTCAGGTGTTTATAGAGGATGGGGATCAGTATGTAGGTGCTGACCCCAAGATGGGAAATCAAATTTGAGTATCACTCCCAAAAAGAAGAGTCAGAATTTAGGTACCAACTTTAAAAGGATGGAATTAAAATTTTGAAACTGACATGAGGTGATATTCAAAATTTAAGTGTCAATTTTAAAAAGAGAATCAAAAGTTAGGGACCGACCTCAAAGTGATGGAATCGGAAGTTAGGGACCGATTTCGAAATGAGAATTGAAATTTAGGTATCATTCTCAAAAAGAGGATTGAAAGTTAGGGACCTACCTTGAAGAGAGGGAATCAGAAGTTTGGGACTGATTCTGGAACGAGATTTGAAATTTAAGGATCAATCGCAAAAAGAAAGACAAAGTTAGGGACCGACCTCGAAATGAGGGAATCAGCAGTTAGGGATTGATTCCAGAATGAGAACTGAAATTTAGAGATCATTCTCAGAAAGAGGATTGGAAGTTAGGGACCAACCTCAAAGAGTAGGAATCAGAAGTTAGGGACTGATGCCGAAATAAGAATTGAAATTTAAAGATCAAATCTCAAAAAAAGAGTCGGAAGTTAGGGACCGACCTTAAAGAGAGGCAATCAGAAGTTAGGGACTGACTCCAAAATGAGAATTCAAATTTAAGGATCAAATCTCAAAAAGAGGATCGAAATTTAGGAACCCACCACCAAATGAGGGAATCAAAAGTTAGAGACTGATTCCAAAAAGAGATATGAAATTTAAGGATGAAATCTCAAAAGGAGGACCAGAAGTTATGGACCCACATCGAAGAGAGGGAATCAGATGTTAGGGAATGCTTCCAAAACGAGAATTGTAATTTACGGATCAAATCACAAAAGAGGATCAGATGTTAGGGACCGACCTCGAAGAGAGAGAATCAGAAGTTAGGGACTGATTCCAAAACAAGAACTGAAATTTAGCAGAGATTTCATGGTGTTGAATCCATATATATGTGTCATGTGCAAAGGTAAAAATTTGTGAGGAAGATATGTGAAATTTTGTGAGATTTGGTGCAGACAAGGATGATGGTGCTGCACGAGCAAAGAGTAAGAGACCCCAAAATCGAGAGAATCAAATCAACAGAATTATTTTCCTTTTCTTGTTAATTTTATCACATTTACTATTCAAAATAAATTTTTCAAAATTTAGTTTCCATTGGTTGATTGATTTTTAAAAGAGTGTTTTATTTGAACTTGATTATTAAGTTTTTATTATTTTGTCCTTTATTCATTGTAAGTCAGAACCAACATATGGTTTGTGACTTTTTTCTATCACACAAAAGGAAAATTGAGCAAACACACAAAATTTTTGGAAAAGATTTCATTAATCTGCTCCAATAAGTGTTACAGATTGAGTGCATGCCACAGCCTCAAAAGGTACAATATCCTGAATGCATCAAAGTACATCTGGAAAAAATCTCATGCTGGGTACATATCACAAGTTGAGCATATGTGGTACATATGTAATTAAATATGCTATGTCAAATTGCAGTACAAAAAGGTGTCCCTTGAGTGTCCATCTCTGGTGTGGTGAGCTCCTGATCGAGCTGACCTACTAAACCACACTGAGGACAAGAGTTCCCTTTGCATGTGTTTAGAG
This sequence comes from Phalaenopsis hybrid cultivar, assembly GCA_002079205.1. Taxonomy (NCBI): domain Eukaryota; kingdom Viridiplantae; phylum Streptophyta; class Magnoliopsida; order Asparagales; family Orchidaceae; genus Phalaenopsis; species Phalaenopsis hybrid cultivar. The sequence continues at coordinate 228,799 of JXCR01061086.1, forward strand.
GTCCAAATCTCTCATAGCTCGTATGGCAGTAGTTCTCCCAACTCCGGATCTGGTTGAAATCCATATGGCACGTCTACGACGTCGCACCCCTAGAATGCAATGTTTAGCCATGTCTGCTCAGTTTCCTTTAAGAACCAACACTGAACCCTCTGGTAGCAGAATCTCCACCGATCCTCTGAAATGACTGTGGCCAATGATGTCTATCTCTGTCCCAAATAGGATATTACTTTTTCTCGTGAAGGAGACAAGGAGACCATACAAAAAGGCCTTATGAAGTCTTGGTGGTCAATATGTGGGGGTATGTAGTCACCTTAATCATATATATTGATGATACAGCTGTTGGGAATACAGTCAGCCAAAAGTATGCTCCATCAGACCATTCTCTTGATCATCCATTTTATCATGGGAAGTAGTCGGTCCATCTCGTCTTACCTCAAAATCCCCTAGGGATTTCCTTGTCTGTCTTGGGTGAAATTCTAACAGCAGCCACATTGTATAGTGATCCTGCCCTTTCCATGCATCCATTTTGCTCAGAATAGGTTCTTTCCATAAGAAGGTCCGCTCGACCTCTGTCCCTTAGGTGAAAAATGCAGTCGAGAATGCTTCTTTCATCGCTTTCAGAGAATACCCTAGTGTATAGCTCCAAGCCTTCTAGTATATTGATGAATCTTCCTTGAACTTCTTCATAGAATTAAAATTTTCTTTTATTTACTTTACTCATCTTGTAGTATTCTGTTGTAGAGATGATCGGCAGCTATCGAGGATACTCCCTCATTTTAGTATCAGTGTGAATCTAAGCTGGTATTGTCTCTATCTGTAGCGGAACATATAACCCTGTGCCCAATGGGATATACGACTCTGTATCCAACAGGATGTTAGGCTTCACCATCGGGTGATAAGTTGTCTGAAATTCATCGTCAGTGGATGCGTACTCCTCGAAAGTATTGTAGCGTCCCAAGTGAAGGATGTTGCAGTCCGAGCACTCCACAATTGCCCCTGTAGCTATTATACGTGTAGGTATCTTTGCATTGCATGTCGAGCAACCCTTACAAAGAACATCTGAAACTCGTGCTATCTCCAACTTTGTAGTGAATCCAGATTGATCATCTTTAGTGGGTAGGCTAAAGGAGATCTACCTCATGCCTGGATCGTAGATATTCCCCACAGGGATATGGGTGAGCAAGTTTTCCGCCTTCTTCTGGCGTCTTCTTTCCTCATGTAAGAAAGCCCTATATTTTTGACAGTTGGCGTTTCTTTGTTGAGTTCTCCGCAACGGTGCATCTGGTAGTCTTTCATCATTGGGAGCGACCATGCACTCAGTTGGTGTAGATATCATAGACGGCACGCGACTAGTACCCTCCATCGGGTCTTGCTGTACTATCACATTTTTTCCCTTCAATGAGGAATTACCTTTGGTGCTTACCCTTAGTAGCGATGGTAGCCCTTCTTTTTGCTGACAGCTTACCACATCCATTAAAGGACCCTCATAATCCACGTCTACTTCAATGAAGACCATGTAGAAATCTATGGTGCCACCCTGCATCTCCCATTCCTCGTTAAGTGCGAGGTTCCAGCCATCTTTGAAAGCAAAGATCAGCCTCTAGCATGACATTTTTTCTTTGCAAAAGATAGAAAAAACATTACTGATCTGATATTTAGTAGGAAGAAGAACAAAACAAAGTATTTATTAAAAAAAACTTAGTTTATGTTGGTGAGAAAAATTTTCATTTATGTATGTATTTTATTGAATTTTTTAGAATATCAAATTTAAAATGTAGAAAGAAAAAAGTTGAAGCATGTAATTTCAAAAATCTTTCATTTTATTGAGGTTAATTTTATTATAAAATTTTTTGGACCTATTCACAGATTTTTGGCCAAATAAATAACCCTAGAATGATTAAAATTTCAAAATTTCATGTCAAGCAATGTGAAGTTGTGTAGTATGTCTTCAGGTATCGTCCATTGATGGCAGCATGCGTCTTTCACCCCAGAAATCTACTAGCCGGTATGCTCCTGCTGTGTAGACAGTTTCCACGACAAATGGTCCCTCCCATGTTAGCTCGAATTTTCCACTTATCTTGCGGCGTGCAAGAATAGGCCTTTTCAGCACGAGTACGAGATCACCAATTTTGAATTTCCTTGGGCGGATTATCATGAGCTTGTATCATCTTCGCTTGATAAAGCTCCAAATGTTTGTGTGCTTCTAGTCATTTTCCTTGAAGACTCTCTAGTTCCTTGAGTCTAAGTCTTGCACATTCTTTTGTTGTTAGTTGATTGGAAACAACGACTCTGAGAGATGGCGTTTAAACTTCCAATGGTAGTACAGCCTCAGACCCGTACACGAGCATATAGTGTGTACACTGAGTGGGAGTTCTGAACATCGTTTGATTGGCCCATAAAGCTTCTAATAGTCTGTTCTGCCAATCTCTTTTATTTACATCCATTGTCCTCTTCAAAATTTATACCAATGTCTTGTTGAAGGCCTCAACCATGCCATTTGCCCTAGGATAGTAAATTGTAGAGTATCTTCAGTCTATCCCATGTTGTTTGATGAAATTGTGGATTTTGGTGCTTTTGAAAGCTATCTCATTATCATAGATTATTCTTCGTGGAACTCCAAAACCGTAGATGACTTGGCTCTTGAAGAATTGCAGGACATATTGTGCTGTAACCTCTCATAACAGTACTGCCTCTGCCATTTGGAAAAGTAATCTGTAGCATCCAGTATGAATCTATGTCCTTTAGAAGATGGAGGGTCTATCAGACCTATTATGTCCATACCCCAACACTTGAATAGACAAGAGCCGACTATTGGGTGTAGCATAATTGGAGGTTGGTGTAAGACCACCCCATGCACTTAGCACTGGAGACATATTCTAGCTGCATCCATGCAATCAGACATCATTACTAGCCAATGATATCCGAGTCTCTTGATCTTCAATTTTGACCCTGATTGGTGAGCTCCACATAATCCGTTGTGTACTTCTTTGACAATACTTTATGCTTCGTCTCTGCTTGGGCATCGTAGCCACATATGATCAAATGATATTCCATAAAAAACATCACCCACTAAGGCATATGACATAGCCCTTTTTGTGATGTGGTGTGTTGCTGACTTATTCTCCGACTGCTTTCCAGTATGTAAATATTCTATCAGTGGCTTACGCCAACCTTCATTGCTATTAACAACCACAATCATCATTTCTTTTTCTTTTCGAAGCTTGTGCAGATTGTCAAGGTCGATTTTAGACAAATCTTGTCCTCTTTATACTGTAATATCAACAAAATCTTTTGAGGGACATGCCAGCTTTTTAGCAAGTTTTGCTAGAGCGTCAGCATGGGAATTATTTCCCTTAGGAATTCGATAGAAAGTTACATTGGGAATTTGCTTCAGCAGCTTCATCGTCTACTGATGGTATTCTGTTAACCTTGGTTTCAAAGTCTTGTATTATCTAGCGACTTGTTGGATGATGAGTTATGAGTCACCATAGACTGAAATATTCATTATATCCATTGTGATTGCCAACTCCAACCCATTAATTAAGGCTTCATATTCTACTTTGTTGTTGGTACATGGCTCCGTCAGGTGATTAGGAAACCTCAACATACCCTTATCTGGTATGATAAAGACTAAACCAATCCCTGCGTTGTCTGTGCCTGATCCTTTATCTTTTCTGGCTGACGAAGCTCGTCAAAGTACATTTACCAATGTTGCGCGCTAGAGAATTCCATTTGTATTACTTGTTCATCTGGTAACTCGTCAATAAGAGGGAACCCAGTTTGAAGTGGGTGTGCAGCAAGAAAGTCTGCTAAAATTTGGCCCTTGATTGCACAGAGGGGAACAAATGTTATATCAAATTGCAATAAAATCATTGACCATCTTGCTAAATGCCTGAAAGGGGTTGGTCGGGTCACCAAATATTGCAACGGATTAACTTTTGAAATTAGGTAATCTTATAAAAAAGCATGTAATGTCTAAGATTTTGGGCAGCAAAAATTAAAGCTAGACAATACTTCTCAATAGATGCATACCTTATCGCCATCAATATTAGACGATGACTCAAGTAGTATCGTGTGTTTTCTTTACCCCATCATTGACTTAGGCTAATAGTGCTCAAAGAGAGTCATCTAAGGTCATGGTATAAAGTATCAATAGTTTCCTTGGGATAGGGCTGCCAACACAGGAGGTGTCATTGAATATTGTTTAACATCCTTAAAGGCCAACTGGCATTTCTCTTTCCAAACAAATCTGGCATCATTTTTAATTAATGCTAAGAAGGGCTGACACCTACGTGAGAGATTAGAAATAAAACGTCTCAGATATGCTAACTTCTTATAAAATGAACGTAGTTGATTCAATGTTTTGGGAGGAGGCATCTCTAAGATAACTTTAATCTTATCCAAGTCGATCTCGATTCTCCGAAGATGGACAACAAATCCTAGAAATTTCCCAAAGGTAACAACGAAGGCACACTTTAAGGGATTCATTTTAAGGTCATATAGTCATAACCGTTCGAGCACAATCCTCAAATTATACAAATGGTCTATTTTTTATTTACTCTTGATGAACAAAACATCCACGAAGAATTCCACTTTATTGTGAATGAGCTCATAAAAAAATTTTGTACTAGCTCATTGATATGTTTCTCGACATTCTTTAATCCAAACGACATCACTGTGTAGCTGAAAATATTGATAGGTGTCCTGAAGGCTGTATGTGCTGCATCTTCTAGAGCCATCTTAATTTGATTGTACCCCAACAACTCGTCCATGAAGGAGAAAATTTCATGTGTCAAAGCGATATCCACCATCACTTTTGGTATCGGTAACGGAAACTCATCTTTTGGACATACTTTGTTCAAATCCCTGAAGTCGACACAAACATGTATTTGTCAATTTTCTTTTTGACAGGTACAATGTTAGCTAACCATGTGGTGTATTGCTCTTCTCTTACAAAGCTAGCTTCTCTTGACTTATTCACCTCCGCAATGACTTGCTGCTCTATTTTGAGCCGCATTCTTCTAGGAGCTTATTTTACTGGGGTCATATCTTTATCCACCCCGAGCTTATGAACTGCAACCTCTGCTGACAGTCCTGATATTTCATCATAACTCCATGTGAAGCAATCTTTAAATTCTATTAACAGTTTAATCAATTCTAAACATTCTTTATCGTTCAGTAGAGAACATATAAATGTAGGTCGAGGTTTGTCTTCCGTCCCGAGATTAATTTCCTTCAATGCATCAACAGTTGACTTGATTTCTTCTTTAAATTATTGCAGAGCATCTTCTATTAGTTCATCAGTAGAGTCATCCTCTATATAGAGGTAGTCCTCTTCTGATTCGTTAGTAACAACCATACAAAATTTTTAATCCCGACTGTACCAAATCCGAGACCCTCTTTCGAGTTGGGAGTTCGACTTTTGACATTCCACAATTTTTTAAAAAGTTGTACTTTATCTTTTGCCATTTTTTGACAAATATTCCTGTTGAATTAATTTTCGTACATAAGGGAAAAAGTAACAAAAAGGTAATTCCATTAATTCATTAGAATTCTCACCCAAATTTACATGATTCTCAAGATTAACAGAAGTAGAAGCACGATTAAACTTGATCAGCTTTGAACCAGTGCTACGGACTTCCTTGACCTCTAAACTCTCGACCTTTTGAGGGAGACTGGGAGTAAGTGTCATGGTGTTCACACAGTGGTTTATCCGATCATACATTGTCTCATTTTTGCTTTGCTTCGTATCTTCTAAAAATATCTTGTATTGAGGTTTCTTTAATTTTGTCATCATTATTTCATCTTCAAAACTATCTTCATCACTAATGTAGATGGTCGGCTTAGTCCGTTCAATAATTAAATTGATTTTTGCTCATCCACGTCCGCAGCTTCGACCTCGGGTGCGCGAACTAAGAGAATCCCCACCAATTTTTTGTAAAAAGTTAGTGGAAGATCGCTAAAGAGGAGTTGAATGGCCCTGTCATTGTAATTCTTCTGAACCTTCACTTTTACTTGTCATAATTTCATGAGAGAAGACAAGTTTCTTTGGAGGCGCATAGTAGGCGGCATCTTCATGATTTCCAACTTCATGAGCTGAAAACGGTTGTAGATCTCCCTTGATGCAATGTTCTTGTACTTCCTTTTAGTACTTAATGCATTGGTGTAGATACAATGGATCCATGTTGTATTCATGAATCCATTTTCAACCCAGTAAAGCATTGAAAGAGGTCTTGACGTCGATGATATGGAATTTAGCAGTTGTTACTAGTTCTCAAATTTCATAAGTTATGTAATTGATTTGAGGGCTCTTTCTCCCTTTTGGTTGAATCCTCTTAGCATCATTTTATCGGCCGTAAGCTCCTAAGCATGAATGTCCAAATAGGCCAATGTATGTAGGCTCATCAAGTTGAGTGATGCTCTAGGATCTATTAAAACTCTGGACAACACAAATTTACTGATGTTAACAGAGATATATAATGAACGATTATGGTCGGTGGTACCGAGCAACAAATCATCATTTGTAAAGGTTATCAGAGGATACTCTTTTAACTGGCAAACTTTATCCAAGGATGTGTTGGTTAACTGGGTTAAGCAAATTTATTGGTCATGCAAAGCTGTAACCAGAGACTCTCATCTCCTTTGTCAAGATCAAAGCATCATAGATGCTTAGTTTGGCTGATAACCGATTAAGACGAGTTAGCACATTGTAATCCACTTTGTATGATCCTCTAATTTTCTCTTGGTTAGGTTATTTTTCCAATAATGGAGGTGAAGGTAGCTCTTCTATAGTTACTATTTGCTTTTCTTTATCAACTAGAGCTGTTCTCGGAGGTATCATTCTCTCGCTCCTCAAGTTTACTTTTGTAATTTCTTCCTTTTTAGGTACAATTGTTGAAACTTTCGGTGTTTCTTCTTTATCGGAAAGATCTAAGTTAATGGCGAGTGATGCATTGAGGCACTCGATGATTGGTTCTTCACTCCCGGCGCTGTCATAGGCAGTATTGCTGATGTCTGTTTCAATCTTGTCAATGAGTTCATCAAACTCGAGTAAAATTTGAGGATCATTTTAAGAATTGAGATCGAGGCTAGATGGTCAAAATCAATTACGTTATCACCAGAAACAGTTAAAATATAGTCAAAATCATAATCATTATATTCATAAGACCCTGGAAAGGTGAAAAGATAATCATAAAAGGTTATGGGTTTGGGTATTTTCTTTGCCGAATCTGAGATACCTAATCTAGCAGAAGCAGCCCCTATCCTACCCTCTGTGCTATCAGTCTTCGTGGAGGCATTCTTCTTCTTCTTTGTCTTTGACGATGACAGATCTTTTGGTTAAATCTTCATCTTAGGTTTGGTAGGCTGAAGATTTTGAACGGAGAAGCATTATGAATTTGGTTCAAGACCCTCTTGAGGTTGTTCTAAGTTGCACTCAATCCATATTTTCCAGTATATGGGTCAATCAGAGAGATTAGCTCAGCCAAAATCATATATATGGAACCATTATCAGGTTCTTTTAAATATTCTTTCAGGATCGTTATATTCCCTTCCTTCATATTTTTTTAGAGCCAATCCTTGAAAACAAAACATTCTTCTATAGTGTGTCCCAGTAATCTGTGATACAGGTAATACTTTGGTTGATCCTTCTTTTCGACCTCTTCTGCTTTCTTTGGATCTGGTAATCTGAACTCAAGCTTCTTCATCCAACTTCTGAACATCTTGCATACGACTTCATCTTTGAAGGAATATATCACTTTTCATCGTTCTGCCAAAGATATTCTCTTATTCTTTTCTCGGTGTGATTCTCCTTGAGGCGGTCGCTGACTAGACTAGTCGTATTGTTGTGTCTTCTTTTGAGCATGTTGTGATGATGATTGATAAGGATTTTTTGCATGTATCTTAATTGGTTGCTTTCCTTTATCAACCATCGCCACTATTTTGGACTTCTTTTCAAATACTCTTGTTGCCTTGGATTTCTCATGAGAATCCATATGTTTGATTCTTCTTGAAGACTGCTGGCCTTACTGTCAAAGGATTTGATGGAGAGTCTCTTGAGCATAGAAGCTACTGCCACATGAATGCTCTTGAGTAAGATCTCAATTGCATGATGTTCTTGCAGCTGAGGTTCAGATTTCATGCTAAGGTTTCTCCACCTCATAATATAGTCCACTAAAGTCTCATTGGGCTTCTACTTTTCCATTATGAGATCTCCAATAAGGATGTGATGTTGCGATCCGACAAATCTTTTCATGAACAACTGTTCTAACTCGGTGAATGTCTTAACTTATTTGTTGGGTAATCCATCATACCAATCAAAATAAATCCCTAACAGACTACTGACAAACTGATAGAAAAGCAAAGCTTTGTTACCTCCAGTATTACCACAACTGGCTCGTAAATGTGCTAAATGTTGATTGAGATTTCGAGTCCCGTTGAATATCTTAAAGTTTGGCAACAGAAAACCCTTAGGGTATGGTATGACATCGAACTCTTTTGGGTAAGGTTTACCCTTTAAAACCAATGCACCACCCTTAGATTGGGTTAAGGCCTCTTAGACTTGTTCAATCATTTGCTTAAATTTATTTTCTGGCAAGGCACTTGATGGTGAATCCTTCTTTGGTTGCTCATCCTTGTTTGCTGAGGCAACTTCCCTCCTTTCATCTGTGATATGTAAAATCTCTGACTGATTGACTTCTGGAGATGCTAACTGTGGGGGTTGAGATTGTCCTTGAACTGTGGCCATGGTGGTCATGGCTGAGGCCATCTCTTCCATTTTTTTTTCTAATTTGTTGACTTGGTCATCCCTTAAGAAGATAGCCCTACGCAGTGCATCTACGGCATTCTCTTTGATGAGAGGTTGGGCGTCGCGCACAGATGCAGCAGCTCTGGTTTCAATGTCATGGATATCCATGAAATCTTCCTTGAGGTACTCATTAAAGTCAAAATCTTATCGTCAACGAAAAATCCTTATTCTCGGGTCAACTCAGAAATTTCAATTTTGAGCTTTTTGACCTTTTCTTCAGTTATTGATTCTTACATTATCTTAAGGTATGGAGGACCCTGCTAGACCTCCTCCATCTCATTGGCAATCGCTGCGATAATATCAGATACTTTGGACCCTGGCTTCATTCAATGACATTGCTCCAACTGAACAACCCTCTTTAGCAGCTAGTCTCTGAAAAACTAAACTGACTCGGGTGCTAGGAGTAGACTTCTTCCTCTCCCCACCATGTACATGAAGTGATGGTAAAGCAGTAGAGATCTTTTGGATACTCTTGTACCCATTAGTATGTAATAAGGGATGGAACCTACTCCCTTACGGAAGTGGATAGGTCTCAGACAATGCTGACTCATCCTGGTGAAGATTTTTATCAACAGGTACTTCCTCAAAAATTTGGGCTTCAGTAGCCCTCCAAACCTTCTTATTAAAATTTCTCCTTTGGGTTTGGGTTAACGGTGCAGTCCTCAAACTTGATATGATTTCAAATACTGTTGGCAGGGCAACCAATCCTTCAGTCGGCCTTCAAATATCATGACCTCTTTTCCCTTAGCATCAGTGGGAACAACAGGCTTGGTAGGTGCCATGGTGGCAGTAGTCTTCACCTTCTTGTAAGAAGGAAAATCCTGAGGGTAGTTCAGGTTAAACTTGGCAGACGGTTCTTGAACCTCTGGAATGGTGACTTTCATTATGATGAATGGGGCTTCCCAAGAATGACCTTGAGGTCTTCAAATTTTGCTCTAAACTTGATGGTGGGGGCGACATTGCAGGCATCGCTGCTTGTCAGTAAGCATCAGAAAAAAGTGAGCACTGGGCAAGCTATTGCAGTAGCTTCAAAAAGAAAGCTCTGGGGTTAGTATTTGGTCAATACTTCATAATCCTAGTTCGAACAAAAAAATAAGGAGAGGTCAATCTGTAGATAGGGTAAGTCTTTATTTAATTTGTGGAGGCTTTAAAATCTTATTAAAAATAGTTTGAAAGTAAAAAAAATTAATTAACATAAGGAGAATTAAAGAGCACGCGCAACACGACACAATTCAATTTAATTTACAAAATAAAAAATGAAATTCAAAAGGGAAAAAGTGATGTTCAGAACCCAGTACATGACCAACTTAACAACACAAAGTGCCCAGGTGTAACTTAGTCCACCAACAAACATATTAGGGGTTTGACCACATGATGATTAAAAAGTCCTTAATGGCCTCTTGAAGCCCTATGTTCAAAGGTGGTCGAATAGATGGTACTGAAGTCCAAATAGTTTACCATACTTTCCCAAAATAGAAATAGGTAAAACATCCAAATGAAAGAAGGGTAATTTGGTTCATGAGGGACATGCACACATTACCGATATATGAAGATAATATTTTTTGGTTTAAATGGAGAGAAAAGGTAGTCCCCAGCGGAGTCGCCAGAAGATGTCGACACTATTTTTGGTTGGAGGAGTTGCCAGTTGGAAGTTGTCGGCCGCCAGAATTGAAATCCCATCGCCTACTTCGGAAGGACATTTAGTTTAGAAATGTATATATAGTTTAGAAAAATATGAAATCAAATTGACCCCATATTCTTCATAATTTAAATGAAAGAGAGGTATACCTCAAATCCTATATCTATCACAAAGGATTAACTAAAAACTTGAGGATGAGGCTCGATCAAATAAATTAAGAAATATATGACATCTGTTTTGTCTGTGAAACCATTTTTATTTGCCAACAAATTCCCCTATTTAATACAAAGAATTAAATAGAGTTTATATTAAGCTGGGTTAGGACAAACTTCCTATAAGGCAAGCCCATATAGTTAATTACATCTTAGATAACTGAAGTCACATAAGAAAACTCTCGATAAAAATCAAGAAATATTATCTTCAAGGAGTTCAAAAGGATATCATCTTTAATCAAAATCAGACAAAGAGGTGTGAGCAGGGAATGGTTTAAATTTAGAACATTTTGTTGTAGAGTCTAAAGGAGGAAGTACTAGGGGATGTCACAGATTCGGGGGAGAACCTCGGTGACTTCACAAGCTATCCTATGGTTTGACTTCAGTTTTGAGGAGAAGTATTTAGGTGTTCATCCTCCCAAATTTATTTATTAGGGTTTACATTCGTGTGAAATAATCACACAAATAGCTAGAAGACGTGAGGATTTAGGTCGTGATGAACGACAACCTTGGAATCCTAGGACTAGTTAGTGCTTAGATTGTACAACAGAGCTGTAAAAAATCCTAAAGATGAGGTGAGGATTTATGTTGCATTACCAAACTACGTCAAAGTGATATGACTTGGTTGTTTACTTTTAAGGAAAGAAATTTGTTTAGCTGAGGAAGACATGTTTTGCTGTAGAAGATGGCCGAGTTGCCCACCTTGCTAGCTCCAAGCTTCTTACTGTGAAGAGTTTAAGTTTCCTAATGTGCCAGTTCATGATGTTAAATCAGATGACCCTATGGTTAAATTTCATTAAATGTTATGGGGCATGTTAAAGTTGATTATAGTGACACCGGTTAGGATGCTATGGTTTCCTTGTTCAGGAACTTCTATTTTTTATCAGATTCACTTAGTCCAAATAAATTTACTAAACTCAACTTATAGAGTTCCATACTTTCATTTAGACTGTGGGAAGTCTCTTTAGCAACCGTAGGTTACCTCCTCTGAGGGATTACTGGTCATCCGATAGAGACGTCTTAATTTAGTTCTAATTGTTGTTTGTGATGTTTGTGATTAAATTTTAAGTTGTCTTATATTTTGAATGTTGTGACAGTGAATTTTATCTTGGTTGATTTTAGTTTTGGTTTTGGTTTTATGGCTATCCTAGCAATTTTGGTAGTCATGAAGGGTTTCATCGTTGTTTAGCATGCAAGTGTTATAAGTATAACAGTATAGTGAGGAAATTATAAGAAAAGATGGTACTGCAAACTATAAAAGCGTACCTGACAAGTCTTCTCGTTCCACCACGTGAAAGGTCAGTACATGCAAGGCATGTATGTAATGTTCCAAGGAAATTAAATTGCATGAGTAGATAAAGGTTTAGCTACCAAACCCCAAGTTATGATTTAGTTGAATCTCAAAAGATCCTATTAGATGATTTTAAGAAAAAATATGATAAGTTCAATTTGTCCTTCAAAACATCAAAAGATTCTAAAGTGCACGGGATTTGACCCTGAACTATTTTGAAGATCTCTTGAATTATTTTGAGTTCATTTTTGAACTTATCATATGGTTCCATTAAACATCCGAGTTTACAGTGTGGCTATCCCATGCTCATTGAATCTTAACAATTTAATTATCTCAAGGATAGGGTGCTCGATTAATCAATTGATGTTTCATTTAAGAGTCATGTGAGTGAGTGTCCATATGGCAAGTTTGAGTTATTTAAGAATTATGATAACCGAAGTTAAAGTTAGGCTTGTAGTGTTTAAAGAAATTAATCACCAATCATATCATTTTTTAAATCTAATCAACTTGGGTTTAGACAGCAAACCTACGTCACTACCAAGCCTTTAATAATCATAATGAATGAAATGGTGATTATCAAAGTTTTGATTTAAGTGTGATAGATTCTTATTAAGTGATCACATCATCCTCAACTTTCGGCTTGAAGAAAGTAAGTTATTATCTTTCTAGCTTAAGCCCATAACTTGATAATCATCTGATCTTAGTTTACTTCCAAGTCATGAGAATTAGGAGAACTATGTTTTTAGTTGATGTTGGGCAAGGGTGGTGAATGAGTTTTTACCTTTTAATCCCATTGTATTTCAATGATCCAAACATGTTTATTAAGATCAAAATTACCCATTTTCCCTTTAATAATCCTAAATTTTTTATTAAGGCACCAAAGTCCTAAAATTACAACTTTGCCCTTGGGGCACTTCACGTCATAACTCTTTAAGCACAGCTCAAATGAATTTGAGGGTTTGAAGTGTTATATCCATGAGCTAATTAAAATGTTAGAGTAGGATATGTGGATCTCTCAAAATTTGATTTAATTTCGATAATTATTTAAATTTAAAAGATAGGATTTTCAAAAATTAATTTATTTATATATCAAAAATAAAATTTATGTTTATGGAAAAATTATTAGAGGTTTCCTAAGGTCAAATAAACACTTAGGCAGAATTTCATGATTTTTTGAATCAAATTTCAATTTTTATTATTTAATTTCAGATCAATTTTCATGATTTATCTAAATAGAAAATGGTGTTTTAATTACATAAATTATTTCTATACTTTTATTAGACTCCTCCGAGTTCTGAAAACATAGAGAATCAAATTTTATATTTTTTTGATTTTTAATTTATTTAATTTAATTATTTTAGTGAGAAAATATGAAAAATTCAGTTTTAAGCCTTTAAATCTTATTTTTAACTTAGAGAAATTAGGAAAAATGTCTTAATGAATTTTAAGTGATCAGGAGATATTTTCACTCATTTTGAACCATTTTTGTATTTTTTAAAATTTTCATTATTTTAATTCAAAATATATTTTAAAAATGAAATATTTTTAAAAAAATGGGTTTTATTTTTATAAAATGCCCCTGATCACAAGGAACTCAGAAAAAAAAATTTCATAATTTTTCTAAGCAATTTTAATTTAATATAATTATTTTTATACGAAAATTAAGTTTTACGTAAGAAATCCATTTTAGTGCCTAGACTCAGTCAAATAATTTTTATATTTTTACAGTGGGCAGACATGATTCTTATGAACACTATAGAGTTGATTTTGTTAATTTTTTATATGTATTTAATTTACATAAATTAATACATGATGTTTACATTTAATTAAGTATAAAAATTCACAAAATTATTCAGAGCATCATAATATTTTTTCTAGATTTCTCTGACCACAGGAAACCTATTAAAATTATTCTCATAATTTTTCAAGTGATATTTTGATTTATATAATTAAAATAAGCTAAAATTGTCACCTGACTTTGAAAATTAGGGCTAGAAGCATAGAGATGCCCTCTCACCTTGGAAAAATTAAAAGACATGGCGTCTGTCATGAGGAACAAACCCTCAAAATTTCAAGCCATCGTGAAATGTTTTAAGCCATGGAGAATTATAATAACACAGAGGGTATTAAATTAATTAAAAATCAAGGAGTGAGAAAATAATTTTTATTTTTTAGTCCACAAGAGGGTATTTTTATTTTATTTTTATGTTTTTTGAGATAAAGACAAGGATTTTTGAAGTTTAGGCATTTAAAATAATTCAAAAATCTCTATTCTTCTACTTATCCATTGGGCGCCAACTCAACCTCGTCCTCTCCAAAGGCTCCATGCGTCACTCTGCCATTTGACGCCACTAGCCACGTAGCCTCCATGCGGACCATGCTTTATGCACTATGGATTTGTTTGGCTTGATCTCCTCCGTCCATTGGATAAACGCACGATTGGACAGATCTCCGTTATCATCCCCGAGTGACCTAACCTATCAACTGTTTACACTAAAACCTTAAGATCATGGCCTAGACTCAACCAAATTGTGGAATGTTTGATCCTAAACTTTCATCTACTCAAGACAAACACATTTATACAACTTCTATGGTATGAATTATAGTAAATACGTATGGAGGGTCGAAAAAAGCACAGTTTTTGGTTGGAGTTCAATTCCTTTTTCTAAGAGGGGAGGGCTCAATCAGATGGTTGTGGTAGCTTCTATTGGTCCAAACAAACCTCCAGATGAAGTATCAAGCCTTGGTGAATGATCTATATATGAATTTGATCAAGCTCGATTTCAGGTGTTAGTCTAGAGCTTGGTTAGAGGTTATTTCAGAGGGGGCTCTTGTAGGGAATCAACTTCTTTCACTGTGAGGATAGTTTGTGCAACGTTAATTAGAATTTGGTTCACTATGGTGATGTGGGAAGTTCTGTCCTAGATTTAGCTGAAATTTGAGCTCAAAATTGAGCTTCCACAATGGGGATCATTATGGGAAAATGGTGGGCTTAAACCGAGGAGGTCTTAGGGAGCCTTGAGAGAAATTTGGCAAAGTTTCCTTAAACAAATTTATGCTCTTCTTTCTTGTTCATGGAGGTGAAGTTTAGATAAAAATGGCCTAGGGTAGTTGTCATGGCCAATTGAGGGGTGCAAAATGGTGCTTAGGTGGAGGGATTTGAAGTGCTAAAAACTATTGAAATTAGCTAGCTCAGATGGGTGAGTTTGGGTTTGAATTTTGGCTTGGGGCTCTTGGTTTTGGTGTTTTTCAGCCACTAGGTCGGCCGGCAAGGCCAGGGGAGGTGGCCAGGAGGTCAGGTGAGCCAGCGGGAGGGTTAATGATAATTAACCCTCAATAGCAAGTGATGATGGGGAAGTTTTTGTGTTAAGGCCCATAAATGGGCATAAATCCCTTAATTTAGTGATCCAATGGTCCATATCTCACCATGGATGGTCTAAGGGGGTTTAGCCTGGTCAATAGAGTGTACTTAGTGGCAGCGGCGTCATCAATTTAGTGGCTTAGGCATGGCTAAGTCAATTTTGGTGCATGGGTCCAACTTGGGTCCAAATGGCTAAAAATTCAGTTTGGTTTAGGCTAGCCATGACCTTGAGCACAATTTATTGATCAACATTAGGTAAATGATTGTTATGAAGATTTTTGGTGGAGTATTAAAATGATTTTGTGTTCAATTGGAAGCTCAATTTGAAGGATTTTGGGATTTTGGTCAATTTGGGCATGTTGGGCTAGACTTGGGTCTTGATTGGGCTAAAGTTCAGTGAGGTCAATTTTATTATTTAAAATGGTCTATATGAATTTAATTAAGAGTTTTCAACAGAAATTGGGTGCCAATTTTGGGGTTAAGGCATTTAATTTGGTGGAATTTGGGGACATAGCCAAGTTGGGGAAAATTTGGGGATTTTTGGATTTGGGTTTAAATTAAATTAAATTGAGGCTTCACCAAGGCCAATTTAAAGTTTAATTTGATGTGTAGGATTGTTATGAAGAGTTTAGGATTCAAATTGGGGCAAATTGAGTAGGCTATGGGGTACAATTTGGTGGGATTCAGTCATAGGGCCAAAATTGGGGGTTTGACTTAAATCAAGATTGAGCTCAAAGCATGGGTCAATTAGGCTTGGATTTAGTTTAGATTGGTCATATGAAGGGTGAATTTCAGTTTAGAACTGAAATTGAGGGAAATTAGATCCAAATTAATGGAAATTTAAGGTGAATTTGGGGAAATTGGGCCTTTAAAGGCAAATTGGGGATTTTGGTCAAAATGGTCAAATTGGCCAACTTGGGTTCAATTGGAGGGCACAAATTGATTTTGAAAACATTTGAAGTGATTTTGGAGGTTTTGGGAAATTTTGGCGTGTAACGAGTATTTTTGTAATTTTGGCAATTTTGTGGGTGTTTTGGTAAATTTGGAATTATTTGTGGTTTTGTGTAATTTGGATATTTTTACATGGTTTGAAATGTTTTTTGAATAAGCTTGGGTATTTTTGGGTGAAATTGGGATTTTTGGCCAAATTTGGGATTTGGGGATGTTTAGGTAATTTGGGTAGGTTTGGAGGTAAAAGGTAAAATTGAATATTTTTGGTAGAATTGGGAAACCAACCATCATATGTGAGTTATGGACCAATGGAATCCCCATTTGGGTCCTCTATGTACTAGTCTTACCTAAACGCTAGCCTAGAGTTAATGGGTCTAGGGGACTATCTAATTGAGTCTCCCAAAAGATCAATGGGTCAAAGTCAACGATTTTGAATTTTAGGATTGTTGGTGAATATAGGTGTTGGTGAGTGACAATGAGTGCAATTGGGTGCAAGTGAGTAAAATAGCTCCAAAATAACACCCAAAGTCAACCCTTAGGTCAATCAGTCCTATGGGGGCTCTCCTTGAGATCCTCCGTACTGACCGCACCTACTAAGTGCTAGAGGTTAGGAATAGTATAATGAACTTTAAGTTGAGCAAAGAGGAGTTTAGAGTTTCTACTGGTGAGGGTTCCTTTTCTAGTTTTCTAGAAATAGTCAACAAGAAAATCCTATGGCTAGACCTTAGGCAACTAAAGAGGGAAAACTAAACTTCAACCAAAAGTGAGGTCAAGAGACACCTGTTAAGATCCTACAATTCGCTTGTTCCGACACTGTTTTTTATTAGATTAACTTAGTCCAAATAAATTTTCTAAACTCAACTTAATGAGTTCCAAGCTTTAATTCAAACCATGGAAAGCCTCGTTAGCAACCGTAGCTTACCTCCTCCGAGGGATTCCCGATCGTCGGATAGAGACGTCTTAGTTTAGTTGCGATTGTTAGTTTGTGATGTTTGTGATTAAATTTTGAGTTGTCTTATATTTTGATTATTGCAGAGGTGATTTATATCTTGGTTAATTTTAGTTTTGGTTTTGGTTTTGTGGCTATCCTAGTAGTTTTAGGTTTTCCTATAGTGTGACAACGTTGTTTAACATGCAACTGTAAAATAAGACGTACAAGAAGGTAAATGCAATAATTTAATAGTGTACCTGTTGAGTCTTCTCACTCCACCACCTGTAAGGTTAGTACTTGAAAGTATCGCAAGAAGTTTTAAGTTGTAAGAGTAGATGAAGGTTTAGCTACCAAATCCCAAGTTATGATTTTATTGAATCTCAAAAGATCCTATTGGATAATTTTAGAACAAAATATGGCAAGACTAATTTGCCCTTCAGAATATCAAATAGATTTCAAAATGTCCAAGGTGTGGCCCTAGAGCATTATGAATATCACATGAAATATCCCCTGTTCATTTTGATCTTATCATAAAGTTCCAATAATCATTTGTGGCTAGAGTGTGGCTACCCCATTGCTCATTGAAGCTTAACAATTTAATTAACCCAAGGATAGGATACTCGATTAGTCGATTGATTTTTCATTTAAATGTTATGTGAGTGGGTGGCCTTAAGGCTTGTTTAAGTCATTTAGGATTGTTGTGCCTGGAGTTAAAGTTAGGCTTGTAGTGCTTAAAGATGTTAATCACCAATCAAATCATTTTCTAAATCTAATCAACTTGAGTTTAGACATCGAACCTATGTCACTACCAAGCCTTTAACCATCATAATGAGTGAAATGGTGGTTTTAAAAGTTTTGATCTAAGTGTCATATATCCTTATTAAATGATCAGATCATCCTCAACTTTGGACTTATGAAAAGTAAATTATCAAATTCCGGCTTAAGCCCACCACTTAAGAATCATTTGATCTTTAATTGACTTCTAGTCATGAAGATTAGGAGAATTATGCTTTTAGTTGATTTTGTGCAAGGGTGTTGAATGGGTTTGTAACTTTAAGACCCATTGTACTTCAATCTTCCAAAATGTTTATTAAGATCAAAATTACCCAATTTCCCTTTGAAAATCCTAAGTCTAAAATTACCACTTTGCCCATGGGGTACTTCACTTCATAACTCATTAAACACAACTCAAATGATTTTGAGGGTTTAGAGTATCATATCCAAGAGGTAATTAGGATATTAGAGGAGGATATGTGGACCTCTCAAAATTTAATTTAATATAGATAATTATTTAAATCCAAAAAATAAGGTTTTCAAAAGGTGATTTATTTAACTTCTTAAAATAAAGTTTTATTTATGTAAAAATTTTTAAAGGATTCCTTAGGTCAGAGAAATATTTAGGTAAAATTTCATCTTATTTGAATTAATTTTTTATTATTATTATTTTAATTTAGGTCATTTTCATGACTTATTTTTAATAGAAAATAGTGTTTTAATTACAATTTTTTTAATGTTTTTATTGGACTTCTCTGACTTCAGAAAACTCAAAGAATCAAATTTCATATTTTTAATTTATTTATTATAATTATTTTTAGTGAGAAAAATTCATTTTTATGCTTTTAAAAATTTATTTTTAACATAGAAAAATTAGGAAAATTATTTTATTGAGTCCTAAGTGATCAAAGAATAGTTAGGGACATTTTGAAATATTTTAGTATTTCTTGAATTTTTATTTATTCTTAATTATTTTAAATTAAAAAATAAGGCTCAAAATCAAGTAATTTACCAAAAATAAATTTTATTTTTATTAAGTGCATCTGATCACAAGGAACTTAGAAAACCACTTTTCATAATTTTTTTAGTGTATTTAATTTATTATAATTATTTTTGTACAAAATACAAGCTTCTTAAAATATCCACTTTAGTGCTTAAACTAAGCCAAATAATTTTCAAATTTTTATAGTGCGTAGATATGATTTTTATGTACAATGTGGAGATGATTTATTAATTTTTTGTATGTATTTAATTTATAGAAATTGATACAAAGTATTTACATTTAACTAAGTATAGAATTTCACAAAATGATTCAAAGCATCACAATATTTTTCCTAGACTTCTTTGACCTCAGGAAACCTACTAAAATCGTTCTCATATATTTCCAAGTGACATTTTGATTTATATAATTAAAATAAGCCAAAATGGTCACCTTAGCTTGAAAATTAGGATTAGAAGCATAGAGATGCTCTCTGACTTTGGAAAAATCAGAGAACATCTTCTCTATGATGGGGAATAAACTTTCAAAATTTCAAGCTATGGTAAAATATTTTAAGCCATGGAGAATTAAATTACCACAAAGGGTATTTAATTCATTAAAAATAATATATTTGAAAAATAATTTTATTTTTGGTCTACATTATTCTCCTCTGTCACTAAGCAAGAGGGTATTTTTATTTTATTTTTATGATTTTTCTAGAGAAAGACATCGATTTTTGAAGTTTAGGCATTTAAAATAATTCAAAATTCCATATTTTTCTACTTGTGCACGCTGCACCAACTTATCCTCGTCCGCGCCAAAGGCTCTATGCGTCGCTCCACCATTTGATGTTTCCAGCCATGTAGCCTCCACGCATACCGTGCTTTATGCACCATGGATCTGTTCGACTTGGTCTCCTCCGTCTGTTAAATACACGCGCGATCGGATGACTCTCCGTTATTGTCCCCAAGTAACCTAGCCCATGAGACCTTCACACTAAAACCTTAAAATCTTGGCCTAGACAAAATCAAATCGCATAGGGTTTGTTTCTAAACCTTCATCTACTCAATATAAACATATATATATATATATATATATANTATAGATTATACGGTATGAAATACAGTAAATACATATGGTGAGTAAAAATAAGCTCGAATTAGGAATAGGGTTCAATACCTTTTTCTGAGAGTGGAGACCTCAATCAGATGGTTGTGGTAGCTTTTCTTGGTCCCAACCAACCTCCGGATGAAGTCCCAAGCCTTGGTGAATGGTCTAGGTATTAATTCAATCAAGGTAGTTTTCAGGTGATGGTCTAGAGCTAGGTTAGTGGCTATTTTTTAGGGGGCTTTTGTGGGGAATCAACTTCTCTCACTGTGGGCATGGTGTGCATAGAAGTAATTGAAGTTTGGTGAGATGTGGATTTGTGGGGAGTTCTATCCTAATTTTGGTAGAAATTTGAGCTCAAAATTGAGTTTCCACAGCGGGGATCAATGGGGGGAAAATGGTGGGCTTGAACTGAGGAAGTCATAGGGAACCACCGAGAGCAAATTGGCAGAGTTTCCTTAAGCAAATTTAAGCTCTCTTTTTTTTCATGGAGGAGAGGTTTAAATAAAATGCCCTAGGGTGGCTTTCATGGCCAATTGAAGTGCAAAATGATGCTTAGGTGGAGGGTTTTGAAGTGCTAAAGCCAATTGGAATTGGCCAACTCATATGGGTTAGTTTCAGTTTAAATTTTAGCTTGGGGCTCTCTGTTTTTGTGTTTTCCGGCCTCTATGATGGCCGGCAGGGCCAGGGGAGGTGGCCAAGAGGTCAGGTGAGCTAGTGGGAGAGTTAATTATATTTATCCCTCAATGGAAAGTCATGATGGAGAAGCCTTTTGTTTAAGGACCATAAATGGGCATAAATTCCTTAATTTAGGAATCGAACAGTCTATAGTTCACCAATAGAGTGTGCTTAGTGGCTGTGGAGTCATCAATTTGGTGGCTTTGGGATGGTTAAGTTAATTTTGGTGCATGGGTCCAATTCGGGTCTAAATGGCTCAGAGTTGGGTTTGGGTTTGGCTAGCCATGACTTTGTACCCAATTGATTGATCAACATTGTGTAGATGATTGTTATGAAGATTTTTGGTGAAGGATAGAAGTAATTTTGAGCCCAATTGGAAGCTTAATTTGAAGGATTTTGGGATTTTGGTCAATTTTGGCATGTTAGACTAGACTTAGGTCTAGGTTGGGCTAAGGTTGGGTGAGGTTCAAATTAATTATTGAAAAAGTTCTGTAGGAATGTCATGAAGATTTTTCAACATATATTGGATGCCAATTTTGCGGTTAAGGCATTCAATTTGGTGGAATTTGGAGACAGCCAATTTGGAGCAAATTTAGGGTTGAAATTAAATGAAATTGAGGCTTCACCAAGAACAAATAAAGGTTATGTTTGGTGTGTAGGAGTTTTGAAAAGTATTTAGGATCCAAATTTGGCAAATTAAGTAAGCTATGGGGTTCAGTTTGGTGGGATTAAGTCATAGGCCCAAAATTGGGGGTTTGACTTAAAACAAGATTGAGCTCCAAATATGGGCCAATTAGGCTTGTATTTCATTTAGATTGGTCATATGAAATAATAATTTGAGTTTAGAGTTGAAATTGAGGGAAATTGGGTCAAAATTGATGGACATTTATGGTAATTTTAGGGAAATTGGCCTTTAAAGGCAATTTGGGGGTTTTGGTCAAAATGGTCAAATTAGCCAATATAAGGGTTTAAATTGGTTTTGGAGACATTTGAAATGATTTTGGAGGTTTTGGAAAAGTTTGGGGTGCCAAGGGTATTTTTGTAATTTTTGGTAATTTTGGGGGTATTTTGGTAATTTTGGAATTTTTCGATTGTTTTTGGGTAATTTAGGTATTTTGAAATGGCTTGAAATGATTTTTGAACAATTTTGGGTATTTTGAGTGAATTTTGGAATTTTTGGCCAAATTTAAGGTTTCAAGGGCATTTAGGTAATTTGGGTAGATTTAGGGGCAAAAGACCAAGTTGGGTATTTTTGGTAGAATTAGGACGCGAAATACCATTTGTGAACTATGGACCAATGGAATCTCTATTTGGGTCCTCTATGTACTGGTCTTAGCTATACTCTAGCTTAGGGCTAGTGGGCTTAGGGGACCACCTACATGAGTCTCTAGAAGAATCAATGGATCAAAGTCAACAATTTTGGGTTTAGGGTTGTGAGTGATTTTGGGTGAGAGTGAGTGTGGGTGAGTGAACTAGCTCTAGACCAACACTCAAGGGTAACCCTAAGGTCAGATAGTCCTATGGGGGCTCTTCTTGAGCTTCCTCATACTGACCCCAACTACTAAGTGCTAGAGGTTAGAACCAATATGTGGAACTTCATGTTGTGTAATGAGGAGTTTAGAATTTCTAATGGTGAGGGTTCCATTTCTAATTTTCTAAGAATAATCATCAGTAAAGTCCTATGGCTAGACCTTAGGCAACTAAAGATGGAAAACTAAACCTTAACAAAAAATGAGGTCAACATCAGGGAAGATACTAGCTCTCGCTCTAAAGTTCCGTCTTCTCCCTTCACCTGGGGCTAACATCTCGTACAAAAACCTAAAACTATAATTCAACATGATGGCTTTAGCCTGTCACTCTAAGGTCCTCTAATTCTACACCCTTTAAAAGTTTATTTGCTTATTTATTTGCACTCAACCCCAAGAACTACATTCTCATTCATGAAATTAATATGTGATTCCAACCTTTCATCGATAGAGATAATACCATCTTGGATCTTATATATTCTCACAATGGGTATTAACATCTTAATTCACCAAATTAAGAAGTAAATGAAATGCAAGGTTTCAAATCATCACAACTTATTCCAACAATGAAGTCTAATAATTCACACAACTTCCTTTTAAATATTTAATCATTTATCATTTTAAGAAAAAACATAACAAAAACTACACAGAATTCATGGAGAAGACACAATCACGCATGAGTTTAAAAGTAGAAATTATGCACATAAACAAGAAATCTAAATTAAAATAATGTGTAGACACAAAGGTAAACATCTCAAATTCTCTCCACCAAATGTCTTGAAGTTCTTTTGAATTCTCTTCCTTCTCTCACAATACAAACTAATACTCAAAATAAAATAAAATAAAGGCGACTGGCCAAGGCTGTGGCGATTGGTGGTGGCCATGGCGGCGGTGATGGGCTGTAAATTTTGATGGATAGTTGGCCTCCTTCTTGGAAAATCTAAGTCTTTTCTTATAAAAATCCAAGGGGTGTCTTGGTGTCTCTTCAAAAAGGTGTCTTCATTCAATGAATCTTCTAGAAGTTGTCTCCTTGTAAGCCAAGTGAATCAATTTTCATTTTCATGGGATATTTCTCACATTTTTATCAAGGGTTGCTTCAAACACCTCTTTCAAATATCACTCCAATTAAATAAATCATCAAGTAACTACTTCTGTGCTTAAGCGCGGGGTATCGGGCGCTTAAACGCGGGGTACCTAACGCGTAGGCACAAAGCCTCTGACGCTTAGGCACCCCAATACATTTTTGCGTATTTCTTCATTTTTGCTCAAAATTTGACACTCCTTAACTCCTTTTAGCATTTTTCATCCATTTGATTGTACCTACAAGAAAAACACAAAAATTCCTTTCATTAAAGTTTAATGTCTTAAGAATAAGCATAAAATGTGTATAAAAAACTATATATTTTAGGTGTAGTCATCCATTAGGGCCTCGATAGCCCTAAGGTCAAATGAGGAAAACTCTATCCAATGACTATAAGCTGAAGCTCTAAGAGGTGGGTGGGACTTAT
>JXCR01061086.1:254006-283889 GCA_002079205.1 Phalaenopsis hybrid cultivar
ATATATATATATATATATATATATATATATATATATATATATATATATATATATATATATATATATATATATATATATATATATATAAGTAATGTTAGGCCAGTCGGGTTAGAGAAGCACAGGGACTTCTTTTTGGGATATGCAAATTTGAATGTAGTTATCTAGAGCGGTCTTTAAAGATTATGGAGGCTTTGTCATGTTAAAGTTGATTAGAGTGACAACGGTTAGGATCCTTCGGTTCCCTCACTCTGGTACCACTATTTTCTTCCTGATTCACGTAATCCAAATGAACTAACTAAACTCAACCTAATAAGTTTGATACCTTAATATAGACCATGGGAAGCATCGTTAGCAACTGTAGGTTACCTCGTTCGAGGAATTCCTAATCTTCTGAGAGAGACATATTGATTTAGTTGCAATTTTTTGTTTTGTGTGTTTGTGATTAAATTTTAAGTTGTTTTATATTTTGAATGTTGTGGCAGTGAATTTTACCTCGTTTGATTTTTAAATTTTTGTTTTGGTTTTGTGGCTATCCTAACAGTTTTAGTTTTCATGATGGGTGACAACATTGTTTAAATGCAAGTTTGAAGCAAGAAGTACTGAAAGGAAAATGCAATAATTTAAAAGCGTACCGGTCGGTTCTTCTCGTTCCTCCACCTGAAAGGTTAGTTCTGGTAGTATGTATATAATTTTGCAAGAATTTAAACTGCAGGAGTAGATGAAGGTATAGCTATCCAACCCTAAAGTATGATTCTATTGAGACTCCAAAGTTCTTAGTGGATGATTCCAAAATGCGATATGGAAAGTTCAACTAGTCCTTCAAAATATCCAAAAGATTTCAATGTGCTAAGAGTATGACCCTGAACTACTTCGAAGATCTATTGAATTATTTCAAGTTCATTTTTTGAACTTATCACATTGTTGCAATAATCATCCGAGGTTAGAGTGCGTTTACCCCATTGCACAGTGAAACTTTACAATTCAATTATCTCAAGGACAGGATACTTAGGAAATTTGCACTTTGACGCGTAGGCGCGAAGCCTTTGGCGCTTAGGCGGCCCAATACATTTTTGCGTATTTCTTAATTTTTGCTCAAAATTTGACACTCCTTAACTCCTTTTAGCTTTTTTCATCCATTTGATTGTACCTACAAGAAAAACACAAAAATTTCTTTCATTAAAGTTTAATATCTTAAGAATAAGCATAAAATGTGTATAAAAAAACTATATATTTTAGGTGTATCAGTCATCCATTAGGGCCTCGGTAGCCCTAAGGTCAAATGAGGAAAACTCTATCCAATGACTATAAGCTAAAGCTCCAAGAGGTGGGACTTATACCTGCCAAAGTGGTAAGGAATCCTTAAGAAAGAAGAGAATTGGAGGTTCCGTTATAAAGCTAGAAATAACTCCGAGCAAAAGTATATACACCCCATATGGGTTAGGGAGCCTTATAACACCATAAGCATACTAGAAAACCATATATATATATATATATANGCCAGTTAGGAGCCTACAGTTCCCTCATTCCGGTACCACTATTTTCTTCCTCATTCACTTAATCCAAATGAATTAACTAAACTCAACCTACTAAGTTTGATACCTTAATATAGACCATGGGAAGCGTCGTTAGCAACCGTAGGTTACCTCGTTCGAGGATTTCCTAATCTTCTGAGAGGGACATATTAATTTAGCTACAATTTTTTGTTTTGCGTGTTTGTGATTAAATTTTAAGTTATTTTATATTTTGAATGTTGTGGCAGTGAATTTTATCTTGTTTGATTTTTAAATTTTTATTTTGGTTTTGTGGTTATCCTAACAGTTTTGGTTTTCATGATGGGTGACAACATTGTTTAAATGCAAATTTGAAGCAAGAAGTAATGAATGGAAAATGCAATAATTTAAAAGCGTACCAATCGGTTTTTCTCGTTCCTCCACCTGAAAGGTTAGTTCTAGTAGTATGTATATAATTTTGCAAGAATTTAAACTGCAGGAGTAGATGAAGGTATAGTTATCCAACCCTAAAGTATAATTTTATTGAGAATCCAAAGTTCTTAGTGGATGATTCTAAAATACGATATGGAAAGTTCAACTAGTCCTTCAAAATATCCAAAAGATTTCAAAGTGTTAAGAGTATGACCCTGAACTACTTCGAAGATCTCTTGAATTATTTGAAGTTCTTTTTTTGAACTTATCACATTGCTCCAATAATCATCCGAGATTAGAGTGTGTTTACCCCATTGCGCTGTGAAACTTTACAATTCAATTATCTCAAGGATAGGATACTTGGGAAATTTGACACTTTACTTAAGGGTTATATGGATGCCCTTGATGCAAGCTCATGTCATTAAATATTTGGTGCCCATCACAAATGGGCTTGAGTGCTTAAGAGATGCTAATCATTAATCATATCATCACTTCTAAACTCCAATGAATATGTTTAAATATTAAGCTTATCTCAATACCAAGCCCTTCATAATTTCTAAAGGGGGAAGTTGTAATCATCATGAAACATTAATTTTAATGATAGGTACCCTTATCAACTGATCATTTATCACCAATCATGGGCTAGAAGTAAGTGAATTATCATTTTCCTAGTTTAAACCCATCACTTTAGGATCATTTAGTTTTTGCTTAACTTCCAAAGAGTAATTCAAGAAATTAAAAGCTTATTCTTATTATGCAAAGGTGGCAAGTTAGTTTCTACCTTTAACCAATTGCATTTCAATCATTCAATATATTTATTAAGGAAGAAAGTTACCCGTCCCCACCTGTCCCCAATGGTTAATCTTAAAATTTGATTAAGGCACCAAAATCTAAAATTACCGCACTGCCCTTGTGGCTCTTCATCTTATAATTTGTCAAGCAAAATTCCAATGGCCTTGAAAATATTTGAGTATCCTATCTATGGATTAATTAAAATATCAGGGAGGAAGGTATGATTTTCTAAAATTTGATTTAATTTAAAATATTTATTTTAACCAATAAATGGGATTTTTCAATGTGAATTTATTAAATTAAACAAAATGAAGTTTTAATTTATGAGAAAATTTAGCTTTGCCTCGGTCAGAAGAATACTAGACAAAATTTTATGATTTTTTTAGAAATAACGTAATTATTATAATTATTTAAAGGCCATTTTTAATGATTACTTAAATACAAACGTATGTTTTAATCATCAAAAATCACTTTTAAATTTTTATTAAACCCTCATAAGTCCAAGAAACTCAGAGGAATAATTTTTAATATTTTTATAAATTATTTTGAATTTCTTGAAACTATTTTAATGGAAGAATAAGGAAAATACATTTTAGGCCTTTCAAAATTTATTTTTAATTTAGAAAAATCATGAAAAATATT
Organism: Phalaenopsis hybrid cultivar; assembly: GCA_002079205.1. Classification (NCBI taxonomy): domain Eukaryota; kingdom Viridiplantae; phylum Streptophyta; class Magnoliopsida; order Asparagales; family Orchidaceae; genus Phalaenopsis; species Phalaenopsis hybrid cultivar. Next base: position 257,363 of record JXCR01061086.1, read on the forward strand.
TTAAGGGGTCTTAAGTGATTAAGAAACAATTGAACACATTTTCAAAGATTTTTTTTATTTTTCAAAATTTTGATTTTTTTAATTATTTTTAATTCAAAATAAAATATTTTAACAAAAATAGATTTTTTTTTAAGTAAATATGCTTAATCACAAGGAACTCAAAAAACTATTTTTCATAATTATCCCAAGCTTATTTAATTTATTGTAATTTTTTGTTCAAAAATACAATTTTTACTTACAAAATCTACTTTAATGGCCAAATCAACTTAAATAAATTTAAAATTTTTAGAGTGAGTTGAAACGATTTTTATAAACAAGGTGGAATTGTTTTTATCATTTTTTTATTTATATTTAATTTAAATAAATTATCACAAGGTAAAAATTTTAAATTAATAACAGAAATATACAAATTTATTCAAACTATCATAATATTTTTCCTAAGCTTCTCTGACCACAGAAAACCTAGCAAAATTGATCCCAAAAATTTATGAGGAATAATTTAATTTATATGATTAAATCAAGCAAAAATAGCCACTTAGGCCAGAAAATTAGGTTTAAAAGCATAGAAGTGCTCTTTGACCTTGGAAAAATTATACGAGGTGCCCTCAATCATGAAAAATCAATTCAAAAATTTCAAGCCACGTTGATTAGTATTTAATCATAATTAATTAAAATAACTCAGAAATTATACGAGGTGCCCTTATACACTTGGCAAATAAATTTTTTATTCTACATTGTTCTCCTCTGTTCACTAAGCAAGAGGGTTTTTTCATTGATTTTTATGATTTTCCTAGTGAAAGTTATTGATTTTTGAAGTTAAGGCATTTAAAAAAAATTCTTAAAACCCCATATTTTTCTACTTAAACGAGTCAGCGCCAGTGCAACCACATTTGCTCCAAGCTTTACACATGGCGCTCTGCCATCTGACGTCGCCAGACATCTAAGCTGCCACGTGGCATGTGGTTCATTTACCAAGACTCCATCCAGCTTGATCTCCTCCGTCAATCTGATACACGCACGATCAGGCGGTTCTCAGTCATCATCCCAAAGTGACTTAACCCGAAAGACGTTCACACTAAAACCTTAAGATATTTATCTAGAATCAACTAAATCACATTGAATTTATTTCTAAACCTTCATCAACTCAAGACACGTCTATTCATATGGTTGATCAAGCATGAAATCAAGTCGTTACATACAGAGACTAAAAAAAAGCTTAGATTAAAGTTCGAGCTCAATACCTTTGTTTAAGAGGGGAGGCCTGAATGAAATCATTGTGGTAGCTTCGATTAGATCCAGCGAACCTCCAGATGAAGTCTCAGGCCCTAGTAAAATCTCTAGCTATGTTTTCAATCAAACTCGATTTCAAGTGTTGGTCTAGAGCTATGATAGGGTTGTTTGAGAGGGAGATTTTGTGTGACAAATGGTCTAAGTAAATATCATGAAGAGTTCTCAACATCAATTGGGTGTGAATTTTTTGGTTTGGGCATTCAATTTGGTGACATTTGGGCATGTGGCTAAATTGGGGCAAATTTGGGGATTTTGGATTCGGGTTAAAATTGAGTGAAATTGAAGCTTGGTCAAGGTCAATTGAGGGTTCAATTTGATGTGTTAGAATGTTTCAAAGAGTTTATGATGCTTAATTGGGCCAATTGGATAGGTCTGGGGGTTGAATTTAGTGAGATTTTGATTTTGGGCCAAATTGGGACTTTGGTCAAAATAGGTTAAATTGGTCAAATTGGGCTCAATGGTAGGGTTCAAATTGGTTTTGGAGACATTTGAAATGATTTTGGAGATTTTGGGAGAGTTAGGGCCACCAAGGGTATTTTTGTAGTTTTGGCAAATTTTGGGATATTTTGGTAATTTTGGTAATTTTTGGTGGTTTTGGGCAGTTTGAGTATTTTGAAATGATTTTTGAACAAATTTGGGTATCTTGAGTGAAATTGGGAAATTCGGCTAAATTTAGGGTTATGGGGAGTTTAGGTAATGTGGGTAGATTTGGGGAGGGGGGCAGGGCAAAAGGCTAAGTTGAATATTTTGGTAAAATTGGGGTGCCAAGCACCCTATGTGTGCGATGAACCACTGGAATCCTCATTTGGGTCCCTTATGTACTGGTCCTAGCTAAACCTTAGCCTTGGGCTAGTTGGTCTAGAGGACCATCTACAAGCATTTCCTAAAAGATCAAGTGATCAAGCTCGACAAAGTTTTGGTTCAGGGTTATGAGTGAAAGTGAGTGAAAGTGAGTGCAAGTTAATGAACCAACTCTAGAACAACACCCAGGGACTCACGTTGAGCTCCCCATATTGACTCCACCTACTAAGTGCTAGTAGTTAGGACCAATACCTAGAAATTCAAGTTAAGAAATAAAGGGTTTAGAGTTTTTAATGGTGTGGGTTCTTTTTCTAATCCTCAAGGAATAGTCAACATGAATGTTCTATGGCCAGACCCTTGGTTACTAAAGAGGAAACACTAAGTCTAAGCAAAAGGTGAGGTCAAAAAATGGGCCCTTAATACGTCTGGTGTGTCGGGCAAGCACACCACACGTGTTGGCGTTGAACGATGAGATCAATAAAACTAAAATAAATTTCTAAGTCAATAGACCTAGAACGAAGTGTAAAATTGAGTGATAGTTCTTTCCACTGGGAGTAACATATACTCTTGCTAGGGAAAAAAAGGAGATTACGGAAAGCATCATTGGGCAAACTGATTATCCCAGCAAAGATTTGATTTGAGTTAAATATTTCAAAATTCACTTTAAATTTTGAATTCAATTTAAGAATCTGAGGATGATAGAATCATGCATGAGGAAGCCAAATTGAGTATAAAGTGCAAGGACTCACATCTAACTCAACAGGAGACACAAGTGCAGAGATGAGAATAGGGCTTGAAGAGGCCTACCCCGAATGTAAAGATGGGAATATGACTTAAAGAGGCCTATCCCGAATGTAAAGATGGGAATAGGGAGTAAGGAGGCCTATCCCAAATACAAAGATGTTAATAGGGCGTAAAGAGGCCTATCTCAAATGCAAAGATGGGAATAGGGTATAAAGAGGCCTACCCTGTATGCAAAAATGGGAATAGGGCGTAAAGAGGCCTACCCTAAATGCAAAGATGAGAATAGGGCGTAAAGAGGCTTACCCCGAATGCAAAAATGGGAATAGGGCTTAAAGGGGCCTATCCCGAATGCAAAGATTGGAATAGGGCCTAAAGAGGCCTTTCCCAAATGCAAAGATGGGTATCAGAATTTTGATACTGAACCCAAGAATATTATGAGAATAATGTGGAGGATTTGTGGTGTTGAGTTCATAAATATGTTACATGTAAAGATTGACATTGGTGCAGAAAGATTGAAGAGATTTGAGAAGAGTAAAAGACTTCATGAGAATTTGAAGAATTTGGTGCAGATAAGAATAATCGTGTTGCGCAAGCTAAGTGTAAGAGACCTTAAACTCGAGAGAAAAAAACCAAGAAAAATTTATTTTTCTTTTCTTGTTATTTTTATCCTATTTAATTATTAATATATATATATATATATATATATTTTCCAAAAAGATTTAAATTATATTTTATTCAAATTTCATTATCATTAAGTTTTTTTATTGTTTTGTTCTTTGTTCATTGTAGTTAAGAACCAGCATATGGTTCGACAGCTCTAGTCCATCACGCAAACGACAATTCAAGAAACAGACTGCATTCTAAAATAAATTTCATTAATCTGCTTGAAATAGGTTTTACAGACTAATACATGATGAAAGCATCAAAAGGACATCTAAGACATTTCATGTTGAATACATCTACAACATCACAAGCTAAATACATATCATATATGCTGCTCTGACGTAGTACAAAAAGTTGACAAAAACTATCTATTTGTCCTCTATGGGATGAGCTCTTGATCAAGTTGACGTAATAAGCCATGCTCCAAGACAAGAATTCCCTTGACGTGTACTTAAAGGCTCAACCCTCTCAGAGCCGATATGGGTGTAGCTTCTCTAGCTCTAGATATGATCGAAATCTGTATGGCATCTTGTTGCTATCCATCCTTCTAAAAGTCACAGATACTCTGCAGTGTCATACCCCTGGGATGCAGTGCTTGGCGAGGTCTACTCCATTTCTTTAGAGAATCATTTTTTAACTTATCGGTAATGGAATCTCAACAGATCCCTTGAACTCCCCAAGCCCAATAGCATCACTTTCTTTTTCAAATAGTATATTGCTCTAGCTCATGATGGAGACCATGCAGAAAGACCTCACAAAATCAGGTTGGTCTATGTGCAGGGGGATGCAATCTCCCTCATCGTAGATTTTTATGATACAACTGTTTGGAATGTAATCAGCTGGTAGTATACTCCATCTAACCATTCTTTTAATCATCCATTTTATCTCGGAGGGCATGGGTCCACCTCATCATTTTTTAAGATGCTTGGAGGATTCCCTTGTCTATTTTTAGTGAAATTATAGCAACATCTGCATTGGATGGTTATCCTGCCTTTTCCATTCATCCACTTTCGTGGCTTAGAATAAGTTCTTTAGATTAGCAGGCCAGCCCGACCCCTTTCTCTTAAATCAAATATGTAGTCTAGGATTCTTCTTTCATCACTTTTAGAGAAGAATTTCGTGTTTAGATCTAGGCCTTCCAAGATATTCACGATATTTCCTAAAATTTCTTTGTAAAATTTAAATTCTCTCCTCTTAACTTTATTTATTTTTTCCAATAATACAATGTGGATCTTTTGAGATCATCAAGGTGAATCTACCATCTCCACATTTGTAGTATACCACCTCTGACTTGACTCCACAGGTAATGGAATGTATGATTCAGTATCTGAGTAAGCCAACTCCTGGTGCCCCGTGTTAGCAGCTATGAATTTTTCAAATGAACTGTAGTGGTCTAAGTGTAGAACATTACACGTCGGGCACTCCATGAATGCCCCTCCTGGTGATGACTGAATAGGAACTTTGATCTTGCATATTGGACAACCCTTATAAAATTCCTCCGGTACTTCTAATTGTACTTGCTCCGTAGGGAATTCAGACTCATCCTTCGTAGCAGGCAGATTGGCGGAGGTTTCCCTCATGCAAGGATCGTAGATTTTCCCCTCAGAAATTGGGATAAGTAATTTTTCCGCCTCTTTCAGGCATTTTCTTTCTTTGCATAGAAAAGTTTTGTGTCGGCGATGATTGGCATTTTGACGCTGAGTTCTTCTCCATGGTGGATCTGGTAGTCTCTTATTGTCAGTGCTGATTAGGTTTTCGTTTGGTGTGGTTATTATGGATGGAAAAATGGCTAGTTCCCTCTATTGGATTCTGTTGTGTTACTGCTTTCTTCTTCTTTAGAGAGGAGTCTTCTTTTGTACCAACACAAAAAAGTGAAGGTAACCCTTTCTTTTCTTGTTGACTAACTATGTCCATCAGGGGACCCTCATAGTTAACATTGACTTGACCTGAACTCAGACTTCTTCTTTAAACTTCTAAACATCTTTGGTACCGCTTCAGCTTTGAAAGAATACACCATTTTTTTTCATTCGGACATGGAAAAACATTCTCTGCTCGGTATAATCCTCTCTGACGTGGCTGCTGGCTAGATTGGCCATACTGTTGTGTATGTTGTTGAGCATGCTATGATGACGACTGAGAATCCTGACAAGAATTTTCTGCACGTAACTTCATTGGTTGTTTTCCTTTATCGACCGTTGCCACTGTCCCGTACTTCTTCTTGAATATTCTGGTTCTTTCTGTTTTTTTTTCAATTTCTTCAAGGAATCCATTTGTTTAACTTCCTCTTCTATTTTAATGGCTACATTGAGTAGCTTCTCAAAGGACTTGATGGTGAGTCCTTTGAGCATGAAAACTACTGGCCCATGGATGCACTTGAGTAAGATATCAATTACATGATGTTTCTGTAGCTGTGGTTCAAATTTCATGCCAAGATTTCTCTACCTCAAGATGTAATCTACTAGGGTCTCATTGGGCTTTTACTTCACCATTATGAGATCTCCAATAGAAACATGATGCTGTGCTCTAGCAAATCTCTTCACGAACAACTATTATAATTCAGTAAATGTCTTAACTATTTCATTGGGTAGTTCAACATACAAATCAAAAGCTATCCCTGACAGGCTGCTGACAAACAGTTGGAAGAGTAAAGCTTCATTTCCGCCTATCTTGCTACAATTAGCTCGAAAATGTGTTATATGCTGCCTGGGATTTCCAGTCCCGTCAAATATCTTAAAGTTTGGTGACACAAAACCCTTACGATAGGGTACAACATCAAATTCCTCAGCGTAGGGTCTACCATTTAAAATCAATTCACCACCCTTAGATTAGGCTAAGGCCTCCTAAGCTTGTTCGACCATCTGTTTAAATTCCTTTTCTGGCATAACACTCGATGGAAGATCCTTCTTCTGTTGATCATCTCTATTTGCTAAATAAACTTCCCTCCTTTCATTGGTGATTCGTATAATCTCAGACAAATTAACTTCTAGAGAAGCTAATTGTTTGGGTTGAGACTGTCCCTGAACTGTAGCCATAGAGGCCAAGGCAGTGGCCATCTCTTCCATTCTTTTCTCCATTTGGCTAATTTGCTCATCCCTTTTGAAAATAGCCCTACACATGAAAGGATGAGCGTCGTGCGCAGATGCACTGGCTCATTTTGATGACATGAATGTCCATGAAGTCTTCTTCAAGGTAATCATTAAAGTCAAAATCTTCGTCATCCTTGTCATCAACGGAAACTCCATGTTCTCGAGCTAACTCAAAAATCTCGATTCTGAGCTTCTCAAACTTTGCTTCAATCCCTAATTTTTGTACCATTTTAAGATCTGGAGGACTCTGCTGAACATCTTCTACTTGCTCATCTACCTTGCTAGAAATAGTTGCGACAATGTCTTTTTCTTCAGACCCTTGCTTCATTCTATGATCTTGCCCTGTGGGGTTACTGAACTGTATTGGTACAAAAACCTTGGGTACTCATACCATTTTCTTTGGGAAAGATGTCTTGAGACGCGGTGTCTCAACATTGGCATGTCAAAGAGAAGTATGCTCCCCATGGTGCATACCAGATAAAGTACGAGGTAACCTCTTCATTTATTCCTTTGAAACTATAAGAACATCTTTTTGAATGGTAATTGACAAGATTCCTTGAGCCATACATGATTTAACCCGTCAACGGTCTGCGGGTCTCGGAGCAGCGACAATAGTGAAATCAATGGTGATAATGTTAGTATCAACTCAACTTCCTAAACGGGATCTGACTAGAAAGCGAGCAGTTAAAGTTTCAGTTGGTTTTGAGACCATCTAGCAGATTTGATGTTCCTTAGAATCTCTTTCTTCATGCGAGGGGATACAACACATCCTACTCATTTATGTAAATCACTGACGGAACAATCTTCTTTGGCAGCTAGTCTCTGGAACACTGTGCGAACATTAGTGATAGGAGTGGGCTTCTCCTTCTCCTCACTGTGACCATGAATCAATGGTAAGGTTGCAACAATCCTTTGAATACTTTCCAATCCATTAGTATTCATTTTTGGATGAAAACTACATCCCTGTAGAAGCAGAGAGGCTTCAGGTAATGTAAGCTCCTCCTCGTGAGGAATTTCATGATGCACCAAAAATATATACATTTTTAGACCTATATTTTATATTCATTTTTGGTGATATTACACTTTAAAGGAAGGTATTTTTCATATTTTATTATTGGTTGCTGATGTTTAGGACTTGAAAAAAAGAAGGTAGCAAAATGGGTGAATTTGGAGTCAAAATGGCATTTTGGAAGAAATACTAACCACCAACGGTGCCATTTGACAGAGAGCAATCAATTAATTCACGGGCCACTGGCACTGACTATGCCAGAATGGGCGTCGGCGGCGCCAATGTTGGTGCAAGTCATATTTCTAGAAGATTCAACAAATTTGGATGCTTTTTGATGAGTTTTTGGATGCACCTATTAAAAATCCGACATCAACCTCTATCTAGAGTGAAAATTGATTAGAAAAATCTCTCTGTCACCCCTCTTCCAACCACTTTAAGTCCATTAGTCATTTAGTTCCTTAGTGTTTCTGAGTTTTATGGTGAGTTTAAGTGTGAATTTTTTTTAAGAGTTATTAGAGAGGGAGAGAAGTGAGAGATTTCTTCTTCCTTACATCTTCTAAGAGTTGTCTTGTAAAGAGAAAAAGAGTCCAAGAGAGGTTACAAGTGATTTTCTTTGAGAAAGAGTTACAAATAAGTGTTGTTTGTTTATTATTGTTGTATAAACTTTATTTTATATATGAAACTTGTGTTTTGTTGTATCTTTATCATGTAGTCTGAGTAGTTTTCTTTATCTTTCTTCCTACTCTAAGATATGGTGAAATGAATAGATAATTTGGATGTGCCAATTTAAAAATATAAAATATATTGTGATGGTTTTTCCACTCCGTTCTTAATTTACTTTTTGATCTAGCGAATTGAATTGTTAAAATCTGTTATGAAACATATGATCTGGGAAATGGAGTATGAGTTCTACAACAGAGTGAGAATCACATTTAATTCCATGGAGGAGTGTTTTGTTCAAGGAATTAACTGTAACTAAATAAGGAAATATACTTTGTTTAGTGTAGAATTAGAGATTTTAGGGTGACCGACAAAAATTCCCAATTTGGTTTTAGTGTTAAGAACTAAAGAGAGTGTTAGCCTTCAGGGGAAGGGAAGTGGGAACTCTAGAGTGAGAGCCAGTATCCTCCCAACATAACCACAAATTTAGGGACTAGACCATAGGTTAGCCAATGATTCTCTATAACTCTGAATCAGGGTTGAGGAATAAATTTTTTATTATTTGGCACAATATAGATTTGAACCATTTATCCAAAAGCTCTTTGTAGTGGGAAAGATATTTTTTCATGTTAGATAACTTCATCACATAAACATAGTTTGGTAGTTACTATTTTAAACTTTACATTACAATTTTGCAAGTAGTTACTAATTTAGTTTTGATAGTACCTTAAATATTCATAATTAATGAAAATATTTTAATTTTATTACTGTGAATTTTCTAGTTAATTTTTTACTTCCAATTTAAACCTTCCTCGCAGGATCGATATTAGGGGCTTAAACAAAAAATCATTTATTAATTGATAACGATATGTATACTTGCATGGAATCCCTACATAAATTGCTGAAATTTCTTATTGATAAAATAACGCATCAATTTTTTATCACCGTTGCAAAGCAGAGTCAACATTATATATTTTGCACAACTACATTTTCGGGATCAAGTTTTTTTGGTGCCATTGTCGGATAAGATAACAGTAAATTAAATAGATTTCATAAATTAGGAAATTTAGCAAAAAATAGAAAATATAAAATATAAAAAATAAGAGAAAATAAAAAATTCAAAAAGTAATATTTATAAGAGTGTTTTTTAAAGATATTTTCTTTGCTTATTATATTTGTTCATGCAAAATATTGGATATGAAGGTTTGGTACCTTACGATTCAGAATTAGAATGTACTATTAGAAATATTTGAAAATAAAAAAAAATTAAGAATTTGATTGAAATGGAAAATAACTTAGAAAATCAAATAAATGAAAATCGACAAAAACCTTTAAAAGATTATGTTAATCCTACAGCAGATGAACTTCACTTGACCATTCAAAAACCTGATGTTGCTGCTAATTCATTTGAGCTTAAACCTGCTATTATTCAAATGATACAAAATAATCAATTTGGAGGAACACCTACTGAAGATCCTAACTTACATCTTGCTAGTTTTCTTCAAATATGTGCTACTTTTAAATATGATGGTGTGTCTAATGATGCTTTGAAGCTTAGTCTTTTTCCTTATTCATTAAGGGATAAATCTATAGATTGGTTAAATTCATTAGCACCTTGATCTAGCAGAGCTTGTGGAGAACAATTACAAAAATTTTTGGCTAAATATTTTCCACCCTCGAAAACTGCTAAGCTTAGAAATGATATTATATCTTTTTATCAGTTTGAATGGGAATTGATATGTGAAGCCTAGTAAAGATTTAAAGATCTTCTTAGGAAATTTCCACACCATGCTTTACCAGATTGGTTTATAATATAATTTTTTCACAATGGATTAATATGATCACTTAGATTTATTATAGATGCTGCTGCAAGTGGAACACTAATGTCAAAACCTTTTGATGAAGCATACTCTTTAATAGAGGAAATGGCTACTAACAATTTTCAGTGGCACTATAAACAGGTAAATCCTAAGAGAGTAGCTAATATTCATCAGTCTGATGCAATTTCTATTTTAGCATCTCAAATTACTATTATATTGAAAAAGATTGATCAAATTGGATTGAACTATTATCAAATACCACCAATGTTGGAGGAAAATTCACTAGGATAGATAATTGATACTTAATCATCTTATGATACATTTAATGTTATTAATAATCAAAATAACAATCCTTACTCTAATTATTAAAATCATGGATAGAAAAATCACCTAGTTTTTGTTAGAATAATTACAACAATTCGGTAAACCCCTTAGGAAATTCAAATAACCAAGGAAATCCTAACTATCAATTTTATTATCCTCCTAGATTTAACTCTAACCCAAACCCAAAAGTTAAGGGACATAAGTTGACAATGGAAGAAGTAAACTTGAATGTAGGAAATTAAATACAAAATTAAGGGGCTGCTATTAGAAATATTGAAAATGAATTAGTGCATATTGTTACTGTACTTAGTAGCAGACCTTCAAGAATTCTTCCTAACACTGTGGATGTTAATCCTAAAGATCAGAATAAGGAGAAAATTAAAGTTATTCAATTACAAAGTGGAAAAGAGTGGAAAAAGAATCCAAATAGAAACTAAAGTTAAGGAGGGGAAGGAGGAGATTGAAAGTGATAATAAAGAAAATGAACCATTACAAGTTCCTTTAGAAAAACCATCACCTTCGTTTCCTCAACGATTGAAATACAATAATAAAGATAAAAAATTTACAAAATTTTTGAAAATCCTTAAAAAGTTAATCATAAATATTTTTTTTCATTGAGGCTTTAGAACAAATGCCAAGTTATGTGAAATTTATGAAGGATATACTAAACAAGAAAATGAAGTTTGTAGATAATGAGACCGTTGCACTCAGTGAAAAGTGTAGCGTAATTATTCAGAAAAAGCTTCTTGAAAAGTTAAAAGATTCAGGTAGTGTTACTATACCTTGTGCTATAGGTGAAAAGTTTTTCAAGAAAGCAATATGTGATTTAGGAGCGAGTATCAATCTTATACCTCAATCATTTTTTAAATGTTTAGATTTAGGAGAGATTTCTCCTACTACTGTAACTCTTTAGTTAAGTGATCGATCAATAAATTATCATAAAGAAGTTATAGAAGATGTATTAGTGAAAGTGGATAAATTTATTTTTCCTCTTGACTTGATATTATTAGATTTAGAGATAGATAAAGAGATTCAAATTATTTTATGGAGACCATTTCTTATAACAGAGAGAGCTGTGATAGATGCGCAAAAAGGAGAATTAATAATGAGAGTTAATGATCAAGAAGTAACATTTAAAATTGCAAGAGCAATAAAATATCCTGCAATAGAAAAAGATAATGAATTTTTTTGGATGAAAGTTACTGATTTTTTTAGTAAAGAGAAATTTAAGGAAGTGTTTGAAGAAACATTAAGGCAAGAAGAGTACTTGGAGAATGATAATGAAATAAAAAAAGAGAATTTAGATTATGTTCTGGACAAAGTTGAAATATTAGACTTGTTGGAGAATGATAATAAAAATCTTATTCCGTCAAGTATCAAACCACCTGAACTTGAACTAAAGGTATTACCTGTCCATTTAAAATATGTGTTATTAGGAGATTCATCCAGATTACCTATCATTATATCTTCTAATTTGACTGAAATTCAAGAACAAAAATAAATAGAAATGTTGAAAAGATATAAAAAGGCTTTTGGATTGACTTTAGCAGATTAAAAAAATTAGTCCTTAAATTTGTATGTAGAGAATTCTATTAGATGAAAATTACAAACCTAAAACTGATCCCCAGAGGAGATTAAACCAAGTAATGAAAGAAGTTATTGAAAAAGAAATTTTAAAATTGTTAGATGCTGGAGGGGTGGCAGTTGAAGTAAATAAGAAAAATGAATTAATTCCAATAAGCCAAGTTACTTGTTGGAAAATTCGTGTAGACTATAGAGAATTAAAGAAGGTCACCATGAAAGATCAGTTTTATTTACCCTTTCTAGACCAAATGGTTGATAGATTGGTTGAAAATAAATATTACTGCTTTCTAGATGGATAAATTGGGTATTTCCAAATTCCAATTTCCATTGAGAATCAAGAGAAAACAACATTTATAAGCCCTTATTTAACATTATTTTTCTTAGAATGTCTTTTGGACTGTGCAACGCACCTGCGAAATTTCAAAGATGCGTGCTGTCAATTTTTTCTAATTTAATTGAACACGCAATGGAAGTATTTGTGAATGATTTTTTTGTATTTGGAACTTCATTTGATTTACGTTTAAATAATTTAGAAAAAGTTCTGGAATTATGTGAAAAAATCAACCTAGTACTAAATTGAAAAAACGACAATTTGTAGTTGTAGGAGGAATTGTACTTGGGCATAAAATTTTTGAAAATGGCATGAAAGTAGATCCTACAAAAATTTAAGTTATTAAAAAATTACCACCTCCTACTATCGTTATAGGCGTAAGAAGTTTTCTAGGACATGCTGGTTTCTACAGGAGTTGTATAAAAAAATTTCAAAAATAACTAAGTCATTATGCCAAATTTTAGAAAATGATACAGAATTTTATTTTATTGAGGAATGCATAAAAGCATTTGAACAGTTGAAAGAAAAATTAATCACTATGTCTATAATAGTTTCGGCTGATTAGGAAAAGCCATTTGAAATAATGTGTGATGCTAGTGATTGCGCAATTGGAGTTGTTTTAGGACAAATGTATAAAATAATTCTTAAAGTAATATATTATGCTAGTAAGACTCTAAATGATACTCAAATTAATTACACTACTATTGAAAGAGAGTTATTAGCTATTTTCTATGCCTTTGATAAGTTTAGAGCTTACTTAATTGGAGTCAAATGATAGTGCATACAGATCATTCTACTATCAAATATTTGATGCAAAAGAAGGATGCTAAATAAAGATTAATTAGATGGATACTTCTATTGCAAGAGTTTGATTTTATGGTAGTTGATAGAAAAGGAAATGATAATTAAATAGCAGATCACTTATGTAGATTAGAACAAGAAATATTAACTAATTTTGCAAATAAAATTTTGGAAACTTTCCCGGATGAAAAATTATATAATATTGATATAATGAATATACAATGGTATGTCAATATAGTAAACTATATTTTAAGTTATATTCTACCACCAGATGGAAAGAATCAATAATTAAAGAAATTTATTTATGAATCAAAATTCTATTTTTGGAATTACCCATATTTATATAAACATTGCAAAGATCTAATTATTAGCAGGTGTGCCTTACAAAAAACCTCAACAAATAATTGAATGATGCCATGATTCTGAATTTGAAGGATATTTTGGAACAAATAGAACTACACATAAAATGTCGCAAGCTGGATTTTATTGGCCTACTCTTTTTAGAGATGTTAATGAATATATTATAACATGTGATCGATGTCAGTGAGTAGGAAATATTTCTACAATAAATGAAATGCCTCTAAATTACACATTAGAAGTTGAAATTTTTGATGTGTGAGGATTAGATTTTATGGGACCATTTATGCCTTCATTTGGAAATTTATATATATTACTTGTTGTTGATTATGTGTCAAAATGGATTGAAGCTATTGATGTACCTAGATGTGATGCTCAGAGTGTATATAAATTTTTAAATTAAAATATTTTACAAGATATGGATTGACGAGAGATTATTACGGATGGAGGGTCCCGTTTTAGGAATAAGAGAATAAAAAAATTGATTAAAAAATATAATACTATGCATTGATTCTCTACTGCCAAGATGTCTAGCAGAGATATCAAATTCTGAAATAAAACAAATTTTAGAGAAAGCTATAAATCCAAATAAATTGGATTGGTCTGCTAGATTAGATACTGCACTATGGGCATACAAAACTGCTTGTAAGACTCCTATTGGAATGTACCCATATAGACTTATTTTCATAAAAACATGTCCCTTACGAGTAAAATTTGAGCATAACGCATTTTGGGCTATTAAGAAATTTATTTTAATCTAAAATATGCTGGTGAGAAAATATTATTGCAACTTAATGAACTTGATGAGATTAGAAATGAAGCTGTGATAATGAAAAAATCTATAACGAGAAAATTAAAATATGAAATGATCGGAAGATTATAAATAGAAATTTGAACCTAGACAAGAAGTTCTATTATATAATACTAGATTGAGATTATTTTCATTATAGTTGAATTGTAGATGTTTAGGACCATTCAATTTGATTAAAGTCTATCATTACGGATTTGCTATTATTAAAGATTCAAAAAATTAAAAAATATTTAAAGTTAATGGACATCGTTTGAAACATTATTATAAAGGGCACATGCCGCAAATTAAAGAAATTTTGATGTTGAGTCATTGTGATTAAACAATGGTACCTCGAGCTGACAATGTTAAACCAAGTACTTTGTGGGAGGCAATCCATATATGTCTATTTATGTATATCTATATATATTACTATTTTGTTTAATAAGTGTTCTATATATATTAGGAAATAATAATATCTTGGAATCCTACATAATTTTATATATCATAAATTAATATAAATATTGGTATTGGAAGAAAACTTGGAATTGATTTGAAAAAAAAAAATGACGCAGCTATAGGCTTTGGCGCCGACGGTGCCAACATGGTTGTCGTCGATGCCCTTCTACACAAACCTTAGCGCCGACATCATCCAGAATAGTTTATGCGGTTTATGATGAATTTGACAGACTTTAGCGAGATTGCACTTCAAAATAACTGCGTAGAGGTGTTTTTAAAGGCCTAAAAACTTTCTTGGATGACCAGAAACGTCCAAATTTTAATAGAAGAATGTTTATCAATTTTGACGTGTAGAGATTATACGATAAGTTATCCCGAAGAGGAGACTTATCTTGGAAAGAAGCTTTATCAATCATGGATTGAGTAATCCAAGTTCTCGAATTGAGAAAATCATTATACAGAGACATTGGAAAGTTCTATGTTACACTACCTCTGCAGTTATTATTACAGTGGTAAGAGAATTTTATGATAACTTACATGGAATTACCAAAGGAGTTGTCTTCTTTCAAGTTAAGGCTGTACCATTTACCCTATCATGAATTAATGATTTATATAAAATAGAAAGCATGTCAATCTATTATTATACAAATTTTATCCCAATGAAAGATATGATGCATAAAATATACTAATTTCTGACGGATGAAAATGATAATTGAGAAATTCGAGATGAGGGTTACATTATTTTCTCTGATTCACTGCTTAACCTAATATCTAAATAATGGAATTTCTTCATCTCTGCAAAATTACTCTATACAACGAATATTAGTAGAGTTACAAAAGAAAGTGTAATTTTAAACTATTACATTCAAATGGGAAAGCCCATTGATGTGGGATCAATTATTTTCAAATCTATTATAGGTATTATTATGAATGGGTTATTTATGGACCGGGGCATCCTTCTATAATTTTCTTACTTTGCAATCAATCTCAAGTGCCATATGAAAATTGGGAGAAAGTATTATTACCCTGGGAGCCCGTGATTCCTATTGATGAAAACTATATTAGGAATGGAAATGAAATATTGGATATTATCTTGGATGATTCATCACATGCTTCAACACCATTAATGCCCTATACAATTGGAAGTTCAATAGCTTTGGAGAAGAAAATGAAGAAAATTGAAAGAGAACTATAGAGTATCATGAATAAAATAGGAAATCTTAATTACCTTTTTTTATCATTTATTTTAGAGAATGAAGGAGAACTTTGATCATACTAAAACAATTGAAGCAGGTTTGGTGCAGATGTTCACGAAATATGGATGGATCGATGAAAATTCAACTGATCAGTTTCTGTACCGACAATTTGTACATCCATTACCAGTCTAAGGGAGATATTAGAGGAGGAGAAAGTACTGAAGTTGAAGAGGATTAATTGAAGAAGTTGGACTCTCTACCATTTTAAGTTAATTATGTTTTTAATGTGATTATGTTGGATTGACTTTGCTTTAGAACTCTTATAACTTTATTTGTAAGTATAGTTTTGTGTCAGCGTTCTAGTTTTGTGGCTTGATTTTGACGTTGAATCATGATTAAGTTTTCTTTATGTATGTGTGAGTATGATTAGAAATGTGTGTTTGTAAAAAATTGGATTTTAATATGTAAAAGTTAGTTGGGTGTTTTTTGTGAAAATTCTTGTTTGTGAATTATGTTAGGATGAATATTAGTGTTTAAAAAATTCTAATTAAACTTTGAAGTGAATTGAAAAAAAAATTGAAATTGTGAAAAACGACAAATTTGTAATTTTTGCAACTAGAGCCGACGACACCAGCATGGGCGCCGACAATGCCCTCTACCTCAAAGTGCCCAAAACCTTTAAATTACATGATTTTCATAGTAAAAACACCATTTTTACCCCTATGGTCACCTTCAACCTCTGGTTTGTGCTCCTAAAGCTTATTAGTGCTTGGATTTGAGGCAATTTGAAGGAAAAAGAAGTTCGGATTTCATCTTCTCATGGTAAGAGCTACACTTTGAACTCTCAGTTTTTTATTTTCGCCAAGAATTTATCCTACATTTTTGACATCAGTAATTTTGAAATTTTTGGGAAGATTTTGAGAAAATCTTTTGGTGAAGAACTCTTACTTAGTAGATTCAAGTTTAGAATGTTCCACATTACAATTTTAAAAATTTTAAGGATTTATTTGAATTTTATCAATTTTTCTTAGATTACTATGGCACCAAAAATGAGCAAAATAAACAGGAAAGTAGATTATGATGATACAAAATTTGTCAACTAGAGGGCTAACATTTGTTTCAATAGTCTGCTTGCAACTAAGAAAGTAATTCAGGATTGAGCTTTCAAAAATTCGAGTGGTGAAATCAAGTGATTGATTGTAGCTCGGCAGTGAGAGAATTTCTATTACTTTAATGCCAAGGATATTATTGGTGTAATCATGGAGTTCTATGCCAACTTTAGACAAACTTTTGATGACCACATCCATGTTTGTGGAAAAATGGTTGAATTCGCCCTAAGGAGACCTTATGAATTTTATCAGTTGAAGGACGTATAAAGCTTTGAGTACAAAGCATTCTCTGCTACAATTGAGGCCTTAGATGATGTTATTTCTTTTCTGACTGATAGAAGAGGAGCTTGGAAGGTGATGAATAATGTTAAGGTAAACTTCCATCTTTCTATGTTAAATGTAGTATCTAAGGCATGACACAACTTTATATCTGCCATAATGATACCAACGAATCATCATCGTGAGGTTACAAAAGGATAGAACCATCCTCAACTTCTATATTTAATAGATGAGATGGATAGATGTAGGCTTTATTATTTATAGAAATACTCGCTCTATTGCTTTGGGTGAGATGACTGGTGGTTTAGCTCACCTTGCCCTGATCTTCACACTACATGAGCTAGCATGATTTGATTTTGGAATGATTTTGCGGAGGATTGAACCTCTGAAACCTACTGGGATTGCAAATATTAGGACTTATGAATCTCATGTTGGATGGAGATCTGGAAGTAGGAGTAGGGATATTCCATCTACTTCTAGTACCCCTACATTCCAGGGATTTATGGAGCAAATGATGACCAACAGGGAAATATCTTAATGATGGAAAACAAGATGGAAAATATGGAAGCCATAAATGCACATAATGATGATGTGATGGTTAGATACTTGAGGGTTGGCCACTCAGTTAAGTTTCCTATTCACCTTGTCCTTACCCCGTATCAGCAACAAAACTTTAATGTAGAAAAAGAAGATGATGATGACTGGTGATGTTTAATTGGTCATACTTTGATCTTTTGTTTAGTTTATAATTTGCTGTACTTTATTTTTTTTATTGTATATTTTTATAGTGTGATACTTTCTTTCTTCTAGATGTTATGTTGCATTGTGAGCAATAGGATTGTAAAACTGTTTTTGCATTGGAATTTATTTTAATACTATTGTCAATTTCTTTTATATAATTTATTGAATGTAATTATAGTTAATTCTTTCTCAGCAAATTTTTATATGTATTATGTATTATTTAATGTTTTAAGTTTTTAGCTTTTCATATTAGCACCTCCAATATTTCAGAATTAAGTTTCAATATCAGAACCTTCAATTAGGAAGTGGAATATAATTGGAGACGAGAGTTCAAAAAAAGATTGAAATTAAGAGAAGAGAAGTTGAAATGTCTGATGAAGATATTCATCAAGAGTTAAAAAAACCTATTTTTCTTTGAAGATCAATTTAGAATGACCACCAACTCCAATTCCTTAGAGACTTCAGCAACAAAATTTGAATAAAAAATTTTCAATGTTTCTGGATGTACTAAAAAAAGTTAACTATTAATATACTATTTGTTGAGGCTTTGGAACAGATGCCAAGCTATGTAAAGTTTATGAAGGACATTCTTAACAACAAAAGGATGTTTATAGATAATGAGACTATTATCATTACTGAAGAGTGTAGCGCAATAATTTAGAAAAAAGTTCCTAAAAACTTACAGTTCTTGATAGCTTTAGTATTTCATGTGCAGTTGAAGATAAATTTTACAAGAATTCTATATGGGATTCAGAGGCTAACACTAACCTTATGCCTCTATCTATTTTCTGAAGGTTAGGCTTAGGAGAGATTTTTCCCATGTCTGTAACACTTCAGTTATCTGATTGATCGATCACTTTCCCAAAGGGAATTATAGAGAACGTGTTAGTAAAAGTGGATAAATTTATATTTCCTGCAGATTTTATTGTATTAGACAAGGAGAAACATAATGAAAGTCCAATCATTTTAGGGAGATCTTTTCATTCTACTAGAAGAGCTATGATAGATGTGCAAAAAAGTTAGTTGACCATGGGAGTCAACGATCAAGATGTTACATTTAATATATGAAAATCAATGAAATATCCAACAAAGGGAAGAGAGGATTAATGTTAAAGAATATAATTTTTTAATCGATTAAGTAACAATTATTTCAAGAAATATTATGAAGATAAAATTGTACAACAAGAAGTAGATTACAAAAAAAATACTAAACTAAAAGATCAAATAATTGAATAAATTAAGGAAGTTAAAAAATATGTTCAGGAAAATTTTGAGCTATTAGACACTAGTGAAAATAGTAAATATTTCTGTCCTTCAATTGAAAGACCTTCTGAACTAGAGAACAAGGTTCTACTTACGCATTTAAATTATGATTATCTAGGAAACTCATCTACATTATCCGTTATAATATGCTTAGACCTAACTGAAAATCAAGAAGAAAAGTTAATGGAAGTTTTAAAAAATTATAAGAAAGCTTTTGGATGGACGATAGCTGATACTAAATCTATTAGTCTTTCAATTTGTATGCAAATGGAAGAAAATCATAAGCCCAATGCTGATCCATAAAGGTGGCTTAACCCAATAATGAAATAAATTATAAAGAAAGAAATTATAAAGTTGTTAGATGCTGAAATTATTTGACTTATCTTATAAAGTGCTTGGGTTTGCCCAATCCACTATGTTCCTAAGATAGGGGGCGTCACTGTATCTGCTAATGAAAGTTATAATATAATCTCAACCTGACAAGTAACTTCACTTTGCAACGGTGTCAAAACTTGATTCGTTATTAATGAATAAGAAATTGAAGAAATTAATGTTGGGATTTTACGTAAGTATACGTATCATTATTAAGTAATACAAAACCTTCTGATTAGGTCCCAAATATCGATCCCATGAGAAAGGTGTAAACTCGTAATGGAAATTGTAATCAGAAAACTCACAACGACTGAAAAAAAAATTTAATATACTAATTTCAAATGTTTACGGTGCTATCAGAACTAAATGACAACCTTCTAGTGAAATAGTGAAGCAAAGCTAAGCAATTACTACTAAATTATCTTTATATTTTTGTGACGATGCTAGGAAATATGAGAAAGCATCATTCCAACTATAATTAGTTTTTGGTTAAATGAGAGAGGTAAATGGTTTAAATTTTTATTGTGTCAAATAGAAGCACTTTTAACTCTCTACCCTCGGTCAAGTGTTATAGAGAATCATTGGCTAATCTTAAGTTTAGTCCCTAAATCCGTGGTTAGGCTAGGAGGATACTGGCTCTCTTTCTAAAAATCCCACTTACCTTCTCCTAAAGGCTAACTCTCGCTTTAGTTCTTAAACACTAACGCCAAATTGGGGATTTTAGTCTGTCACCCTAAAATCTCCAATTCTTCACCCAAATAATTCCTTATTTATTTGCACCCAGTTCCATGAACAAAACACTCCTTCTTAGAATCGAATGTGAATCTCACCTTGTTGTAGAACTCATAATCCATTTCCCAGATCGTATGTTTCACAACATATTTTAATATTTCAATTGGTCAGATCGAAAAGTAAATTATGAGCGAAGTGAAAAAATCATCACAATTTATTTTTATATTTTAAAATGGCGCAATTAAATTATCTCTTCATTTCACCATATCTCAGAGTATGGAGAAAAGAAAAGAAGACTACTCAAAACTTATTAGGAAGATACAACAAAATATGAATTTCATAAATAAAAGAACGTTTATAAAACAATAATAAACAAACACCACTGATCTGTAACTCTTCCTCAGAGGAAATCCTTTGAAGCTCCTTTTTAGTCAATTTCTCTGTTTACAGGGCTCTTGATTCTCCCTTAGAAGACTGTTGACATCACTTTTGGTTGAGGTCTAGTATCCTCCTTAGCAGCCTAAGGTCTAGCTATAGGACTTTCATATTGACTTTTCTTAGAGAACTAGAAAAGGAACTGTCACCATTATAACTTCTAAACTCTTTTCTGCTCAACTTGAACTTCCACATATTGGTCCTAACCTCTAGCACTTAGTAGGTGGGGTCAATATAAGGGAGCTCAAAAGGCATCCCAATTAGACTGCTTGGCCTTAGGGTTGACCCTGGGTTTTGGTTTGGAGCTAGTTCACTCACTTATACTCACTCACTCACCATATCCCACTCGCAACCCTAAACCCAAACATGTTGCCTTTGGTCCCTTGATCTTTTGGGAGACACATGTAGATGGTCCCCTAGACCCACTAGCCCTAGGCTAAGGTTTAGCCAAGACCAGTACATGAAGGACCCAAAGTAGAGGATTACATTAGTTCATGACTCAAATAGGATGGTTGGCACCTCAATTTCACAAAAATACCTAACTTCTAAATTAACTCAAAACCTCTCCAACTCTTCTCTAAACTCTCAATGAGAATCATCTACATCAGATTGATCAATAAATTGAGCTCAACAACACGACTAGCCTAAATCTAACTCAACTTAAAGCCAACTCGACCTACATGGACCATTTCACCTATATTTAACTTAACTAAGCCAAATTGGCCAACCAAAGATGACCACAGCCTTTAGGTGCACTCTTTGGACCAATCCAGACCCCCTTGAACCATCCAAGGAAAGCTATGGACTAATGGTTCCCTAAAATATGGGATTTCATCAGATTTATGGGTCTAAACCAAAATATCTCCACCATCATGCCAAACTATTAAAGGTTAATCATAATTAGCCCTCCCACTGGCTCACCTGACCACCTGACCACGTCCTCTACTCTGGCCAGCCACCCCAGTCACCAGAAAACCCATAAATCGAGAGCCACCTCACCAAATTCAAACCCCATTGAACCTATCCAAGTTGTTCAACCCCAATTGCTCTCTAGAGCTCTTCTGCCCTCCACATAAGCAACTTATTACACCCATTAATTGGCTCTGAGCTCCACACCAAACCCCTCTTATTAGGTTCACCTCCTCCACGGCGAAACCAAAGAGAGCATCAATTCTTTGGGGAAACTCTACCGATCTGATCCCAACGACTTTCCAAGGCCTCCTCAGCTCAAGCCCACCATTTTTCCCCTTTGGTTCCCACTGTGAGAGCCCAATTTTGAGCTCAAAATTTCTGTTCAAACCAGGACAAATTTCTCCATACCTCCACAGTAAACCAAACTCCAATAAAATGTGCCCACAACATCACTAGAGAAAGAGGAGTTCATTTCTCGTAAAAGCCCCATCTCAAACAACCCCTAGCATAGCTCTTCATCAACACCTAAAATTGAGCTTGATCAAAATCATATCTAGACAATTCACTGGGGCCTAGGACTTCATCTAGAGGTTTGTTGGATCCATTCAAAGCTAGCACAACAATCTGATTAAGGCCTCCCTTCTCAGACAAAGGTATTGAACCTCAACATTAAACAGAGCTTAAATCAGTTCTCTATATGTGCTTACTGTATTTCATACCATATAAGCAGCATAAACATGCTCGTTTTGACTAGATGAATGTTTAGAAACAAACCCCATTCAATTTGGTTGAGTCTAGACAAAGACTTTAAGGTCTGAGTGTGAACGGTTCTCGGGTTAGGTCATTTGGGGACGATAATGGGTAGCTGTCTTATTGTGCATTAATTGACGGATGGAGGAGATTAAGTTGAACCAACTCTTGGTATGAAAAGGTGGGCCGCGTGGGAGCTAAGGTTGCTGGTGGCACAAATAGCAGAGCACCGTGTGGAGCTTCGGAGATGCTGTTGATTGAGGTGGCACGCGTGTTTTAATAGAAAAATCTGGATTTATTTTATTTATTTAAATACCAAAACTTTAAAAAATCATATCTTTGTGTAGGAAAATCATAAAAATAAAATAAAAAATATCATCTTGCTCAGTGAATGGAGGAGAATAATGTTGACTAAAAATAAAAATTAATTGTTAACACTCTGATTTTTAATGAATTAAATACTCTTTGGAGTATTTTAATTAATTATGAGCAAGCATTGCTCACCATGGCTTGAAATTTTCAGGGTTCATTCCTTGTGACAGAGGGGATGTTCTCTGATTTTTCCAAGGTTAACGGACATCTCTATGTATCTAACCCTAATTTTCAAGCTAGGATGTCCATTTTGACTTATTTTAACTATAAAAATTAAAATACCACTTGGAAAATTATGGGAATAATTTTAGTAGTTTTTCTATGATTAGAGAAGTTTAGGAAAAATGTCATGATGATTTGAATTATTTTTTCACATTTCTATAGTTAATTAAATGTATATATCTTGCTTTATTTCATGTAAATTAAATACTAATCAAAATTTGACAAAATCAATTCCACATTTTGTATAAAAATCATGTCTAACCATTGTAAAAAAGTAAAAATTATTTAACTAGGTTTGAGCACTAAAGTTGATTTTCTAAGAAACCTTCTATTCTTATACAAAAATAATTAAATTAAATTAATACATACAGGAAAATTATGAAAGGTAGTTTTCTGAGTTCCTTATGATCAGGAGCACTTAGGAAAAATAAGGATTATTTTTGATAAAATAATTGATTTTTAAGATATAATTCAAATTAAAAATAAATAAAAATACTTGAAAATTCCAAAAATACAAAAATATTTCAAAATGTGCCTAATTATTTCTTGATCACTTAGAACTTATTAAGATTTTTTTCCTTATTTTTCTAAGTTCAAAATAATATTTTAAGAGGTTTAAAAATGAATTTTTCTTAGTTTCCCATTAAAATAATTATAATAAATAAATTAGAAATAATAAAAATACAAAATTTATTTCTTTGAGTTCCTTGAACTCAGAGAGGTTTTTAACAAATATAAAAAAATTTGGTAATTAAAACATTATATTACATTTAATTAAATCATTAAAATTGAATCATAAATAAATAATAATGATAGGAATTTAATTCAAAAAATCATGAAATTTTTTCTAATTGTTTCTCTAACCTGAAGGGACCTCTAATAATTTTCTCATGAATAAAAACTTTATTATGGTGAGTTAAGTAATAATAAACTTTGAAAATACTACTTTCTAAATTTAAATAATTATATCAATTATATTAAAATTTTGAAAGGCCCACATTTTCTCTTGATGTTTTAATTAACCCATGGATAGGGCACTCTAAATTGTTAAAGTCATTTGAATTTTGATTAATGTGTTATGAGGTGAAGAGCCTCAAAGGCAAAAGGGTAACTTTAGATTTTGTTGTCTTAATCAAAGTTTAAGAGTAATCAAAGGGAAAATGGTTAATCTTGATCCTATGAAACATTTTTGGATGATTGAAATACAATGGGAATAAAAGGTACAGAATCACTTACCACTTTTCCATAATATGAACAAAATTGTAAGTTGCTTAATTATCATGACTTAGTAGTTAATAAAAATTAAATGATTCTCAAGCAATGGGTTTGAGTTAGGAAGATAATATTCCGTTAATTTTAAACCCATGATTGATGACGATGTGATCTTTCAATGAGAATGCATGTCATTTAAGTCAAAATTTTTGTTAATTATCATTTCACCTATTTTGACTGTTCAGGTCTTGGAAGTGACCTAGGCTTGACATTTAAACTCATTTTATTGGATTTAAAAGATAACATGATTAATGATTAACACATTTTCACACTAGAAGCCCTATTTTAACTATGGAAATCAAAACATTTCTTTACTTAAATTCACCTTAGGGGCACCCACCCTTATAACTCTTAACTGAAATATCAATAGATTAATTGAGTGTCCCAGCCTTGGGATAAATAGAACATCAAGTTTTCTTGAGCAATGGGATAACCTTAGCTTAATCTTGCATGATTAATAGAACGATATGCTAAGTTCAAAAATGACTCGAAATATTTCAAGAAATCTTCAAAGTGGTTCAGGGTCATCCTCAGAGCACTTTGAAACCTCTTTAATATTTTGAAGGATGAATTAAACTTGCTATATTTTGTTCTAAAATCATCCATTATGAGCTTCTGAGACTCAATAAAGTAAAAATTTGGGGATTGGTAGCTATACCTTCATCTACTCCAATAATTTGAATTCATTGCAAAAATTATATACATATTGCCAAAACTAACCTTTCAGGTGGAGGAGCGAGAAGAATCGACAGGTACGCTTTTAAGTTATTGCATTCACTTTTTCATACCTCTTGTCTCTTGCTTGCATGATTAAAGTCACTTTACATGTAAAAAAAATAGGTAAGAATTAAATCAGACAAAATTCACCGCCACAACATTCAAAATATAAGACAAAAAATTTAATCACAAACAAAACAGAACGACAATTGTAACTAAATTAAGTCGTCTCTATCGGATGATCAAGAATCCCTCCGAGCTGAGCTTGCTAAAATGCGATTTCCCACAAACAATACAAAATAAAAACTGCTAACGAGATTTCCCACGGTCTAAATGAAAGTATTAAACTCATTGAGTTAAGTTTGGTAAATTCTTTTCGACTAAGTGAATTCGAAAGAAAATACTGGTGTCAGATCAAGGGAACTGTAGGATCCTAACCTGTGCCACTCCAATCAACTTTAACATCCCCCATGATATTTAAATAATATTAATCATAGGGAATAGTTCATTTGACATCAGAACTTTACACATTAGAAAACTTAAACTCATCATGACGAGAAGCTTGGAGCTAACATTGTGGGCAGCACAACCATCTTCAACAACAAAAATTGTCCACATCGGCAAAACCATTATTTAGAATTAAACAACAAGCCATATGATTTTGAGGTTGTTTGTTTAGTGCGACAAAAATCTTCAACTTTTATTTAAGCCTTTGAGTAGCTCTGCTATA
Organism: Phalaenopsis hybrid cultivar; assembly: GCA_002079205.1. Taxonomy (NCBI): domain Eukaryota; kingdom Viridiplantae; phylum Streptophyta; class Magnoliopsida; order Asparagales; family Orchidaceae; genus Phalaenopsis; species Phalaenopsis hybrid cultivar. The sequence continues at coordinate 283,181 of JXCR01061086.1, forward strand.
CAATATAAGCCCTAACCCGCTTTAAAGTTCTGAGGTTGTCATTTGTTACGATCAAAATCCTCACATCTTCTAAGCTATTTTTGTGATCAGCTCACATGAATGTAAGACCTAATTAATAAAATTGGAAGGATGAAACATTTAAATATTTCACCTCTAAATTAAAATTAAACCATAGGATAGCATGGGAAGTTCCCCGAAGTTCTCTTGAGGATCTGTGATATCCCATAGTCTCTCTTCCTTTGGATTCAATAATAATGTTCCAAATTTGAGCCATTCTCCTTTCACACCTCTTTGTCTAATCTCATTTAAAAGTCCTACACCTTTGACCCATTTGAAGATAATATCCCCAAATTTTTATCGAGAGTTCTTAGGCGACTTCGATTATCTAAGATGTAATTAACTATAAGGGCTTGCCTTTATAGGAAACTTTTAAGAACCAAGCTTAATATAAACCTTATTTAATTTTTCATATGAAATAAGGGATCTTGTTGGCTTATAAAATAAAATGGTTCCGCAGACTAAACAGATGTCATATATTTCTTAGTTTATTTGATCGAGCCTCACCCTCAAGTCCTGTGTCTATTTTTTGGGATAGATACATACCTTGAGGTGTAGTGCTCTTTCAATTAAACTATGAATAATATGAGATCAGTTTGATTTCATACTTTTTAAGAAACTATATATATATATATATATATATATATATATA
>JXCR01061086.1:284009-324562 GCA_002079205.1 Phalaenopsis hybrid cultivar
ATGTCATACATTTTTTAGTTTATTTGATCGAGCATCACCCTCATGTTTTGTGTTTATCTCTCGGGATAGATATAGGATTTGAGGTATAGTGCCCTTTCATTTAAACTATGAAAGATATGGGTTTAGTTTGATTTCATATATATGTATATATATATATTCAGGAAAGAGCAACTAAGGCTCCTTACATGTTAAAAGATAAAGGGGGTTACAAGTATTGGGGAATTAAACCCTCCCAAAAAAGGAAAGCAGAAAATGCCTACTTGCTCTATATATATATGGACACATATATATAGTAGCTAGACCAAACAAAGTAAGGAGATATATGTATATATCTATATATATCTCATTAGCTTCACAAATATATCTACTACTACAAAAATGTTACAGGGTTCTAAAGTATGGGAATGCCATATTATCTCCTTTCAGAAGAAATTTAAAATTGGTGTAAGTGCCTTCCCAACATAAGTTTGTTTAGCATTCCTACCCTGGGAGGCTAGCTAATGTGTTCGAAAATAACCCTACCTAGGGATGTAGTTAAATTTCACTATGCAGCTGTGAAAAAGGGCATTCAGTCGTCTATTCAACATGATTAGATTCCAGGGAGGAGTTTCATCATGGAGTAAAATATTTATGCAAACAGTAGAGTCAATTTCTACAAGCAAAGGGCCTAGATGACAGTAGCCAATCTAATAGCCCAGTAAATAGCTTTGAATTATGCCTCTAAAGCAACAAGTGCCACAACAAGAGTAGTTAAATACAGTATGGGAGTACCATGAGAGTTCTTAAAGACTCCCCCAATTCCAGCACATCCTTTTGAGAAATTGCCATCACTGTTGACCTTTAATCAACCAGTAGGAGGGCTCTGAAAGATTAATTTGGAAGAATGTGGAAGAATATTAGTTTCGTCGGAGGTCCAATTTTTTATTACATTAGTGAAATGGTGGAACTTGATCAATTTCTAAATATAAGAGAAACAGTTAAGTATCACAGAATATGACCCTAGAAATTGCTCATCAAATTTGATATGATTTCTGCACATCCATATAAACCAAGCCACAATGCAAGGGATCACCAAAAGCTTGTTATTATGCCAATCTTCCCAATAAGTAGAAAACTTAAGCCAACTTACATTATAAGTATCAATATTCAGAAGCTTGAGTACTCCTGACCAAGTTTCTTGGGAGAAATCATAAGAGAAAAATAAGTGGTCCAAGGTTTCTTCAGTAGCATAGCATACTGGGAAAATAGAAGGCCCTCTCAACCCTTTCATCTTTAAAATGTCATCAGTCGAAATTAAGGAGTGCAACAGTCTCCAACAAAAGAAGGAAATAGAAGGGGTTAGGAGTTTACCCCAAATGACTTTTCCCCAAGGCATCTGATTCCAACTAAAGAAGTGATGATAAATGTAGGCAGATAATTTCTGGGAATAAGCATGTTTAGTAATAATTCTGTCTTTGGAACTAGATGAGAAGGGAGTATCCTTAACCCATCTAACATGTTCACTAGATAGAATAGTGTTAAGAATTATGCAGTTCCACTGATTAGCAGACCAATAATCTCTGACCTGAAAATTATAGTTGGGATTGGGGGTAAGGTACTCAAGCTTCTCCCCATTGCTAACCCAATTATATAAACAAAAATTAACTCGACCATCTCCCAGCTCCCATAAGAAAAGTTTCTCAGCTTGATTTTTGATGTTCAATAGTTTGGTCCACAATTTAGAATCCCCCAATTTTTTGGTTACCAATACCGAATGCAAAGTTCTACAATATTTCCCTTTCATAAATATTGCCCAAAGACTATCCTAGGCCTTGAATCTGATCTACAATTTGCAAAGGTTTATGAAACCTAGGTGTTAAAAGTCTTTAAAGCCAAGCCCACTAGCCTGCAAAGGTTTGCATAACTTCTGCCAAGAGAGCTAGTGGAATTGTTTCCTTTGACCAGACTAGAGACATTTGTTAAAGATCCTTCCAATAGCTACTTGTGTACCCTTTTGCATGAGGAACATTTGGAGGACATAAGAAAGCATTGCTGTCAGAATACTCCTCAAAATCGTGATCCTCCCACCATTCGACAAGAAGGAGTTAGTCCAATTCTATAGTTGTGCTTTGATTTGATCAATGATTTCCTAGAATTGTGTTTGTCTAGTTCTGCCTTTGAGTAGTTGTTCTCCAAGATATTTAATGGGGAGATTAGCATGGCAAAATCTAGTATATTCAAAAATCCAGTGCTTGATCTGAGAGTTGGAGTTAGTGTTAACAATGAATTGACATTTCTGTTGGTTAAGAGCCATACCTGAAGTATGTTGGAAGTGTAGAGGACATTTATGTATCCTCCTGATAGAATTCTTGGAAGCATTAGAGAAGATAATAATATCATCAGCATAAGCTAAATGACTTATAAGGATATTAGATCTGTGGTGATAAGACAAATGTGGTTAGTTAGTAAACAGCTTATTCAGTTGTCTGGAAAAATAGTCCAGAGCAAGAATGAAAATTGTTGGAGATAAAGGGTCTCCCTGCTTTATACCCCTAGTAGCCTTAAAGAAGCCATGGCATTTGCCATTGATCAAAACTGAGTGAGGATTGTATTTCATCCATATGTGGATCAAATTGATAAAACTTTCATTAAAGCCTCTAGCAGAAAGAATGTCAAGAATAAATTCCCAGCTGATGGTACATATGCTTTGCTTATATCAAGCTTGAAAATGACATTTCCCCCTCTACAATTTCTGTTAAGGTCTAATAGGAGTTCCTAGGAAAGTAGAATATTATCTATAATATTCCTCCCTTTAATGAAAACCACTTGGTTGTCACTGATGAGATATTGGAGATGTGGTTGAAGCCTGAAAACAATGATTTTACTGATTATTTTTTAGATCACATTAGTTAGGCTGATTGGCCTGGAATCCCCTCAAGTTTTTCTGTTTTGGTTCTTTGGTATCAAAGTGATGGTAGAGGCACTGAAGTATCTAGGAGGATCCACACCAAGATAAAAATTTTGAACATCTCTCATAATGTCTTTGTTGGTCCTGTCCCATGTGGCTTTATAAAATGTTGAGGTATATCCATCTGACCCAGCAGCTAGACCATCAATGGAGTATAAGGTAAGTTTTATCTCATCTTCCAATGGAAGATTAGTGAAATTTACTCTTTAAACATAATGTTGACAGTTAGAAAATATATCTCCATCAATTGAGCTTCTGTCATACTGATTACTGGTAAATAAATTTTGGAAGGATTGTACTGCATCACAAGCAATATCATCAGCATTGGTCAGTTTCTAACCATTAGTATTAGTAATGTTGAGAATCTTATTGCACTTCCTTCTGTAGTTGATACAGGCATGATAGTATCTTGTATTTCTATCACCATAAGTGAATTTAGAGGCAGCTACTTTCTGTTTTAAGAAACATTCTTGGCAGCTAATTTGTGCAAGGAGTTTTTCATTAGCATGATGGACCTTAAAGTCAGAATTCATCCCCATTTGTAAACCTTCTTCTAGTTTGTGAACTTCTTTTTTTGTGTCATCAAGTCGCTCATTGAATTTGCCAAATCTATCCAATTTCCATTTTTAAGATGAGAGGCTAAATTCTTTTGCAAGAGTCATAATCTGGTCCAGTGGTCAGCATCATTGTTAGACTCCCAATTTTTAACAACTTCCTTAAGAAACTCAGGATGTAATGCCCACATATTATGAAATCTAAAAGGGGTATGAGAGGGTCTGACAGTATTCTGTATGGAGAAAAGGATAGGTCTATGATTAGAACAAGCCATAGAAAGGTGTGTGACAGTAGATTAGAGAAAAGTTTGAAACCATAAGGAGTTGCAAAGCAGTCTATCTAGTCTTTCCCACAATGTACCTCTTTTCCAAGTAAAATTAGGCCCCTGAAAGCCTAAATCAAATAATCCAACACCACTGATGAAGTTGTTGAATTTGGTGATTGGAGATGGTAAGGGGGCTTTACCCCTCTTTTTTTTGTTGGTGAAGTGATGCAATTAAAGTCACCAACTAAAATCCAAAAGGAGTCAATCTACTCTCCCAATTGTATCAGCTCATGCCATAATTCTTGTTTGCGTTTGGGAAGACTTCTAGCATAAATAAATGAAGTATACCCCACCTGTGCTCCAATAAAGAATTGAATATGAAGAAATTTTTTATGATTAACAAGCAAGGTGCATTGAATTTCAGGTCTGACAAAAAGCTAGATTTTATTATTATAAGTAGCATAAAAAGTAAATTTAGAAAACTTTCTTGGTAATATTCTAAGGATATTTGGTGACCATAGGCTGAAGAATGGTAAAACACCAAATCTTATGGGTTCTGATGAGATGTTTCAATCTCTTAAGAGAGGAGGGGTGAGCCACTCCTCTAATATTCCAACACAAAATATTAATCATGAGGATCATTAATATTCCAAAAGGGAATACTAATCACTGATAGGTGGAAATTGAATAGAAGGTTGAGACCTAGATCTAGTTCTTCCTCTATTATAAGTAGAGGTAGAGCCATTACTAGTCTTAGCCTTCCCTTCATTCTTCAGAGAACTTGTTCCTTGTAATAGTAGTTGCACCTTAGAAGCATGTTTTTTCTTCTTCCTGATCTTCTGATCTTACCAATCTTCTTCTAAAGTATGTTGCAATTCATCAACAATAGTATCAACAATTTTAGTAATAGCCTTAGTGGTCAAGGGACTGTTCAGCACAATTTTCCCTTTTCCTCCAAGTGTGGGGGAGGGAGAGGGGTAATTATAGTGATTTCATTAGGTTCTGCCCTCACCACTCTTCCTAGAGTGGCCTCCATGATATTTTGGGATTTTGATAGTTCCCCTAAAGGATCACCAGAGGGAATACTTAGAAATATTTGGAGCATTATTATTGGCAGAAGGAGTAGTATTGGTTTGCCTGACAGCATCACTGTCAATAAATTGAACATTTGTAATGGGATTGTTGCTTGGACCCTGGTCAGCAACTTGACTAGCTACCCTTTAATTCACAGAGGCCTTTTTTGTAGGGGGGTGGAGCCTATGGCATCTCTCAATGGTATGACAATACATTTTACAGTGTTGACAGTAAAAAGGTTTTTGTTAGGCAATTATATCCTACCAAAAACCATCAGCTTCAGAACCAATCCATATCCTCTTTATCTCTGGAAGGGTTATGTCTCTCTCAACCTGAATTTTGGCAAGCACAGGTCTTGCCTTGTTGAAGGTAGGAGCATCTACCTTAAGGGGTGTACGTAGTGCTCTCCCAATATTAAAAAGGGCATTTATCTTGAAATAAGATAATGAGAGACCAGGTATCATGAACCAAACTGGAACCACAGGAGGCTCCTTTTTTGGGTCAAAGTCCCTAGTCCATTTCTTTATTTTCATTGTAACTCCTACTATTAAGACTACCTATTTAGCAAAAAGCCTAGCATTATCTTCTTCCATAGACAGTTGAGTAAGAAGATGTCTGCCATCTACCAAACCAAGCTTCCATTATCTAATAAAATTTAGAGAATATAAAAAGCTTCTAGCAAGATCCATTTTAGGGTGACCCAATTAAAATTTTCCAGCTAGAGTGAATCTAACTTCTTCATTTAGTGAAGCAATTTCAATGATAGAGAAATAAATAGCAGTTTCTCCATCTTTAGTGCCAAGAGGGTGGATGCAAGGGCAATACCCCTTACCAGCAGCCGCATTGTGAAATTCTTGAGGGAATATTAAGTTTGCAGGATTTTGGAGAGTATCACTGGCTCTTCCAACAATATCAGCATATGTAGCTTTAGTCTAATGTGAATCAATGTGCACATAAATAGGAGTGGCCATTGCAAAAGAAAGGACAACCACAAAGCAGAAAACTAGATATTTCCAGTAAAGAAAAGGGAGGAAGAACAAATTTCAGCAGGCCAATAGAAAACCCAGAGAAGTAAAAACTCCAGCTCAATAGAACAGTAACCCGTCTGAAAAAACTTGAAGCCAACGAAATACCAAGGAGAGAAAACCAGAAGAGGGACTCCAAAGCAAGTGAGATGCATAGAACACCACCTTACTATCACCCACAGACACCACCAGTAGCAGAAAGGCTTCATCTCCCCAGAAACCCTAGCTTAACACACACTCCAGCCGCCAACTCCATCATATATGTATGTATGTATATATATATATATATATATATATATATATATATATATATTAAATGTCCCTCCACAGCTGGCGACGGGATTCTGATTCTGGCGACAGACAGCTTCTACAAGACGACCTCCTAAAAATAGTGCCGACAGCTTTTGACAACTCAGTTGGAGACTAGTTTCTCTTTCTTCAAATTAGGGAGTATTGTCTTCATACATCGGCAATGTGTTCATGTCCCTTATGGATCATATTACCCTTCTTCTGTCGATATGCTTGATACACCTAATATATATAGTGTTTTTATACACATTTTATACATATTTTTTTGAGATATTGCACTTTAATGAAAGATATTTATGTATTTTTATTGTAGGTACAATCAAATGGATGAAATTGCTAAAAGGAGTGAATAATGGTCAAAATTGGAGGAAAAAAGAATAAATGTGCAAAAATGAAATAGGGAGGCTAAGTGCGTAGGATTGGCGTCTAGGCGCCAGATGATCCGCACCTAAACACCAAATGATCCACACCTAAATGCCAAGTACCTCGTGCTTAAGCGCCAAACTTAGTTACTTGAAAAATTTTAATCGGTTCGAAATTTTAAAGAGCTGTTTGAAGCAACCATTGAGAAAAATGTGGGAAATAGCCCATGGACACGAAAATTCATTGAATTGCCTTATGAGGAGGCAACTTCTAGAAGATTCATTGAATGGTGACAAATTTTTGAAGAGAAACCAAGGAACCCCTTGGATTTTTATTAAAGAAAAGTTGGATCATCAAATGAAGCAGTCAGAGGGGCCAGCAACCACCACCAAAGTTTACAACCGCCGCCCATTGCCGCCACCGCCACAGGCGACCTTTATTTTTTTTATTTTGAGTATTAGTCTGTATTGTGAGAGAAGGAAGAGAATTCAAAAGAACATCAAGATATTTGGTGGAGAGAATTTGATTTAAGTGTTTATCTTTGTAACTACACTTGGTTTTTAATTTAGATTTCATGTTTTTTGTGCTTGATTTCAACTTTTAAACTGAAGTGTGGTTGTATTTTCTACATGAATTCTGAGTAATATTCTTTATCTTTTTCCTTAAAATGATAAGTGGTGAAATGTTTAAAGGAAGTTGTGTGAATTATTAGTCTTGAATGTTGGAAGAAGTTATGATGGTTCAAAACCTTGCACTTCATTTACTTCTTGATTTGGCCAATTAAGATGTTAACACCTGTTGCGAGAACATGTAAGATCCGAGATCGTACAGTCTCAATCTACAAATGGTTAGAATCACATATTGATTTGATGAGTCAGAATGTAGTACATGGGGTTGAGTGAAAATAAATAGGGAAAGATATTTTCAAGGGTGCAGATATAGAGGACTTTAGAATGATAGGCTAAAATCTCCGATTTGATTTATAGTTTTAGGTTTTGATATGAGATGTTAGCCCTTGGGTGGAGGGAGATGAGGGAACTCTAGAGTGAGAGCTAGCTTCTTCCCTGCCTAGCCGGTCTTCAAGCTTATTCAAAATATTGATTAACCAATGTTCTTTATTGCATCTCTAATAAGGGTAAAGAAAATTATTGCTCCTATTTAACACAACACATTTAACATACTTCCACAACAGAACCTTTTTATTTATTATTATATCATGATAAGAAAAAAGTGATATTACCTATATTGCCTTCATCTTGCAAGTATTTTAAATTAAGTTAATTAGTTGCTCACTTTATTCTCAATTATCAAAAATCACAAAAAGTATCAAACTTTCATTTCTATGATAGAATCATAAGTTTGAATAAGAATATATATTGCCAAGTATTTTTTTATTTAAATCCAATCGTCCCCGTGTGTTTGATATTCAGAACTTAATCAGAAAATTCTATTTTGCTTGATAAAGATATGTATACTTGCACGGTATCTCATATTAAAATATTATAATTGCATTCTTTTTTGCTTCATAGTGGAAAAATTACCTAGCCTTTGTTTTGGATCAAGTTTTTGGCGCTATTGCAAATCAACGAAATCTAATAAGGAAATTAATTGCACACATCGCATTTTACATCTATCTACATAGAAAATCGAGATCATGTTCTTGGCACCATTGTCCGGGAGGAGGAGAATAATTATTAGTAATTTACAAAAATTTTCAAAAGAAGAAAAAAAAAGAAGAGATATTTTTGGATAACAAAGTTTTTAGTAAGTCTAATTTAAACTTTAAGATTTATTTTAGGAATATCATAGAGTTGTTTTTATATGAAGTTTTTGTTACTATCTTTTTTTATTTTATTTTATTTTATTTTATTTTGTTTGATATTAATGTATGCGTAGTTTAGGTTCCGCAGGACTTGTGCCTTGCCATTCCGAATTAGAAAGAACTATTTGAAAAATTACAAATTAGTAAAAAATTCAATAAATGGAAAATCAAAATAATCAAATGTTTAAGATTTTAGAGCTTTAAGAGATTATGCAAACCCTACAGTGGATGAACTTCATTGTAGTATTCAAAAACCTATTGTATTGGCTATAAACCTATTATTATCCAAATGATATCAAATAACTAGTTTGGTGAGCACCAATTGAAAATCTAGATTTACATCTTACCAATTTTATAGATTTATGTTCTACATTTAAATATGTTGGAGTATCAGATGATGCTATGAGACTTAGATTATTTTCTTTCTCACTAAGGGATGAGGCTAAGATATGGATACATTTGTTATCACCTTGATCTATCAGAACTTTAAGTGATTTATCACAGAATTTCCTTCCAAAATATTTTCCACTATCAAAGACTGCGAAGCTCAGAAATGATATTACATATTCTAGTCAGATTGAAGGGGAATATTTTTTTGAAGCATGGGAGTGATTGAAAGAACTCTTAAGAAAGTGTCCACACCGTGCTATATCATATTGGTTAATAATGTAAGCATTTTACAATGGATTAGCTGGATCTCTTAGATTGATTATCGATGTCGCTGCTGGTGGTTCATTAATATCAAAACCATTTAATGATGCTTATGCTTTAATAGAAGATATGGCTACCAATAAATTTTAATGTCCTTCTAAAAAGGTAAATCATAAGAAAGTAGCCAATGGGCATGAAACTAATGCTTTTGTGATGTTAGCAAATCAAGTTATTGTAATTTCAAGGAAGTTGGACTAATTTAGAATGAACTTTTCTCAACTAATTCCTATGATTGAAGAGAATTCATTAGGCTAAATGGTATATTATCATGCATCATTATAAACTTTAAATGCCATAAATAACAAGAAAAATAACCCATATTCAAATCATTATAACTCAAGTTGGAAGAACCATCCCAACTTCAATTGAAATAATAATACGGGTGGTAATAATCAACAATGGGGGAAAAATCAAGTAAAACTGTTAGGAAAGTAGAACAGCCAAGGGAATAGTAATTATAGACCTACTTATTCTCCAGGTTTCAATAGTAATCCACAATTTAAGGAGAAGAAGTTGTCTATAGAAGATGTGGTGTTACAAATGGGAAATTAGTTACAAAGTAAAGAAGCTACAATTAGAAATATTGAGAATCAACTTAGACAAATAGCAAATTCATTAAGTAATAGATCCCAAGGAACACTTCCTAGTAAAATAGAAGTGATTCAAAAAGACCACAATAAAGAGCAAGTAAAAGACATTCAACTTAGAAGTGAAAGAGAATTGGAAGGTAGAGGTCAAAAAGAAACTGAAGTAGAGAGAGAAGAGATTGATGAACCAAAAGAGGATGCTTTGAAAGCTTTAGAGAGACCTATTTCTCCACTTAAAGTTGATTTGGAAAAACCACCACCCCCATTTCCTTAGAGGCTTTGATAACAAAGGTTGGATAAGCAATTTTCAAAATTTATGGAAATTTTTAAGAAACTTACAATTAATATTTCATTTGCTGAAGCCTTATAACAGAGGTCCAGCTATGTAAAGTTTATGAAGGATATTCTTAACAAAAAAAAGAAATTTGATGATAATGAGATTGTTGCACTTAGTGAAGAGTGCAGTGCTATAATTCAGAAAAAATTTCCTTAAAAACGTAAAGATCCTGGTAACTTTACGATTCCATGTGCAATAAGAGATAAATTTTTTGGGAAAACTTTATGTAAGTTAGGAGCAAGCATCAACCTTATGCCATTAACAATATTTAAAAGATTGGAATTAGGAGAAATAACCCCGATTACTTGAACTCTGCAGCTAGCAGATAGATCAATAACATATCGTAGAGGAGTTATAGAAGTTGTTTTATTGAAAGTCGATCAATTTATCTTTGCTGTTGATTTCATTGTGTTAGATATGAAGGAAGATAAAGAGATACCTATCATTTTGGGGAGACCTTTCATAGCCGCAGAAAGAGCAATGATAGATGTGCAGAAAAAATTATTAACTATATGCGTCCATGATCAAATAGTTACATTTAATATTTCAAAATCAATGAAGAGCCCCACAAAAGGTAAAGTTGATGAATGTTGTAGAATGGTTGTTATAAGTTATCTAAGTTAATGCCATTTCAAAACAACTTATAAAGAGAAGTCTGAGATGAAAGAGTTGGAACACAAGCAAGAAGAGGAATTAGATCAATATGAAGACATATATAAGGAAGATTCAAATTATGTTCGAGAAAGTTTTGTAGTTTTGAACAAAACAAAGAAATATACATCTTTTTGTCCATCAGTTGAAAAATCTCATGAACTTAAGTTGAAGTTTCTTCCTGAACATTTGAACTATGCCTTTTTAGGTGATTCCTCCACATTACCTATTATATTTTACTCGAAATTAACTACAGAAGAAGAAGAGAGTTTGATGAAAATTTTAAAGAGTTATAAGAAATCCTTTGGATGGACAATAACTGAAATAAAAAGAATCAGTCCTTCAATTTGTATGCATATAATTCATATGGAAGAGAACTCCAAACTCAGAGCTAATCCTCAAATGAGATTGAATCTTGTTATGAAAGAGGTTGTTAAGAAAGAAATTCTAAAGTGGTTAGATGCTAGAATTGTCTACCCTATTTAAGATAGTGCATGGGTTAGTCCAATTCACTGCGTTCCTAAGAATGGAGGTGTGACTGGACTTTGAATGATTATAATGAGTTAATAACAACAAAACAAGTCACAAGATGACAAATATGCATTGATTATAAAAAACTAAATCTCGCTACAAAGAAAGATCATTTTCCACTACCCTTTCTAGATCAGATGTTGAATAGACTAGCTGAGCATAAATAATTTTATTTTCTGGATGGATGTACTGGTTATCAACAAATACAAATAGCTCCTTCGGATCAAGAGAAAAAAACTTTTACCAGTCCTTATGGTAATTTGCTTTTAGAAGAATGCCCTTTGGTTTATGTAATGCACCTGCTACATTTCAAAGATGTATGATGGCTATTTTTTGGGATTTAATTGAAAAAGGGACTGAATCTTTTATGGATGATTTTTCAGTGTTTGGAACTTCATTTGACTTATGTTTAGAACATTTATGAAAAGTTCTTAAGCGTTGTGAAGAAACAAATTTATGGTAGCAGGAGGAATAGTTTTGCGACATCACATTTCAGAAAATGGTATGGAAGTAGACCCTACAAAAATTCAAGTGATTGCTAATTTACCTTACCCAACAAGCGTAAAGAAATTTAGAAGTTTTTTAGGACAAGCTGGATTCTACAGGCGATATATTAAAGACTTTTTAAAAATTGTAAAGCCTATGTGCCATTTACTTGAAAAAGATGTAATTTTTAATTTTGATGAAGACTACCTAAGAGCTTTTGAATTATTAAAAGAAAAATTAGTCACAACACCAATTATTGATTCCCCAGATTGGGAAAAACCTATTGAATTAATGTGTGATGCTAGTGATTATGCTATTGGAGCTATTTTAGAAAAAAAACATGATAAGATTTCCAAAGTTATCTACTATGCTAGTAGAACTCTTAATGATGCTCAAATTAATTATACTACAACTGAGAAAGAGTTATTAGCATTAGTATATGCATTTGATAAATTTAGATCATATTTGATTGGAAAAAAATGTATAGTACATACTAATCATTCTGCTATTATATTTTAATGAAAACGAAGGATGCAAAACCAAGACTGATATGATGGGTTCTTCTTTTGCAAGTATTTAACTTTGAAATAGTAGATAGGACGAGAGCTGAGAATAAAATTAATGATCATTTCTCTAGGCTTGAATTAGAAAAACCACTCTATTTTGAAAAGAAATTACAAAACATTTTCCAGATGAAAAATTGTTCAATATTAATGAGTAGTGTGTTCCATGGTATGTCGACATTGTGAACTTCATTGTTAGTGATATTATACCCTATGGGATGACATACCAATAGAAGAGGAAATTTATATCTGAAGCTAAGACTTACTTTTGGGATGAACCATTTTGATATAAATAAGAAAAAGATCTTATTATTTGAAGTTGAGTGCCTTTAGAAGAAACTTATGAAATTATATAAACATGTCATAATTTTTATTTTGGGGGATATTTGGCTGTCAATAAAACAACATGCAGAATTTAACAATTTGGATTTTATTGACCTACAATCTTTAGAGTTGTTAATGCTTAGATAAAAAATTGTGATCAATGTCAATGAGTAAGAAATATTTCCAGGAAGAATGAGATGACCCTCAATTATGTGTTAGAAGTTGAGATATTTGATGTTTGGGGATTAGATTTCATGGGACCACTTATACCATCTTTTGTAAATTTATATATATTGTTAGCAATAGATTATGTATCCAAATGGATAGAAACTGTTGCTTTACCTCGATGTGATGCTCAAAGCAAAGTTTTTAGAATAAATATATTTTTTATATTTAGGATGCTGAGAGTAATCATAACTGACGGGGGAAGTCATTTCAGAAATGCAATAATGGAAAAATTATTAAAGAAATATCATATTAACTATAGAATTGATACTGCTTATCATCCTTAGACAAGTGGTTTAGCTTTATTATAAAATCAAGAAATTAAAAGAATACTGAAAAAATATAAAATACAACTAAAATGGATTGGTCATCTAAACTTGATTATGCTTTGTGGGCTTATAGGACTGCATACAGAACTTTTATGAGAATGTCCCCATACAATCTAATATTTGGGAAAGCGTGTCACTTACCAGTTGAACTTGAGCATAAAACATATTAGGTGAATAAGGAATTTAATTACAATTTGAAAGATGTTGGTGAGAAAAGATTATTGCAATTAAATGAGTTTGAAGAGATAATGAATGAATCTTATGAAAGTACTAAGATTTACAAAAAAAAGATGAAGATGTGGCATGATCGGAGGATTCTAACTAAAAATTTTTATCCAAGGCAACAAGTTTTGCTTTACAATGCAAGGCTAAGATTATTCCAAGACAAACTTATGTCCAGGTGGATGGGCACATTTTTTGTGACAAAAGTTTATCCCTATGGAGCTGTGGATATTAAAGATCCTAAAACTGATAAAATATTCAAAGTGAATGGTCACAGGTTAAAATCTTACTTTTAGGTGACCAACTTAAATTAAATGCTTTTTTGATGTTGGGTCAACCAAAATAAGCACTGGTTACGTCGTGCTGACGACGTTAAACTAAGTAATTTGTGGGAGGCACCCCATAGTTATCTGTGTGTTTATTTTTATTGTTATGTTATTGTATGTGATTTTAAAAAATCTGGTAGTATTTTGACCATATAATGAGTTAGTGATTATTCTAAGACCATAAAAAATGACTTAGACATGTTAGAACGATGTTTGGATGTTAAGTTGACCTGTGCTAAATTGAGCACTAGCTCTTCAGTGGGAAGATCAGGCACTTAAGCGCGACAGTTAAAAAACATATGCAAATTTGGTTTATAGATGTTCTAAGCATGAATTGGTTGGCTTGAACATGTTAGAGCAGTTCTAAGACATGTTTAGGAGTTATGGGAGAGGTTTAGAGCCTATAAATAGAGGTGTATGAGTAGAAATCTCACCACACCTTCATTTAACCCTAAAATTTAAGTGCAAAAGAGGGAGTTTTGAAAAAAATGTCTTCTCGGGAAAGTGATTTGAAGGAGGAAGTAATGAGAAAGAAGTTTATTTGTTAGAGTGCGCAGAAGATGTATAACGGTTTCCTAGACATTAGTATCAAAGGAATAGCAGAGAAAATCACGACGATTAAGGCTACTATGGCTTTAATTGAAGAGAAAGTGATGGAAGTTAACACACATCTGGATCATTTGGGATTGCAACAAAAGATGCAGTTTAGTCATACCAGTTCTATAGAAGAAGTAGATAAGGAAATATATCTGAAGAACAAGTGGATTGAAGAAGATTCGATCAGAGTTATTTATCATCATCTGTTCTTTCAGATATACATACCAAATATTGAAGGAGAGACTAACGATATGCCCGAATTTGTTCCATCAACTAGAGAGTGGAATTAACTTTTTGATTTTGTGTTTATGTGTTTAGAGTTTTTTATGTTAAGTGTGTTTAATGTCTGTTTTAAAGTTATGAAAGTCTAGTTTTTTGTTAGGAACTTTGTCATCCAAGACTATTTGGATTGAGAATTTATGTATTTGAAAGTGTTTACAATCATTTGTGAATTATAATAAGTGTTTTTTTTGTGTGAAATTTTGTGTTATTTAGTTTTGAATCGAATTAGCCAAGATTGGTGAAACATGAGTAAGAAAAGAGATAAGAGGAAGAAAATAGTATATACAGTGTTTTGAGACAATAGAGGGTTGAATGACTTAGGCTAGGACTGCATTTCACTTAAATGGAAAAAATCATAATTTGTGCACTAGCACCTAAGGGCCAAAACCCATGCTTAAGGACTGCCTAAACAGATTGACTAGACCATAAGTGTCGAACCCTTCGCGCTTAAGCACCGATTCACAAAAATAGGTTCTCAAATGGTTTTAAGTGAATTTTTTTCTGAAAAACTCCTTTTTTTCTACTTCGCTAGCCTTCTTCCTTTGTTTTTCACGAATAGAGAGATAGGGCATCACCTATTTTGAGGATTTCTTGGTGGATTCAAGCCAAAATTGTTAGATTTGATCTTCTTGAGGTATGAGCTTCACTTCTATGCAAATTTTTTTTTAAACCATGTATTTTGAGCACATTCATGAGCTATCCTAAAATCACAATTCATTGTGAAAATTTTGGAAAAATTGATGGAAAATTCATAGATTTGTTACTTGAAGCTTTTAGAAGTTGAGTTTAGTGATTTGGAGTTGATTGTGGAAATTATTTTGAATTTTATACAAAGTTTTAGAAAATGGCACCAAGAATGAAAAGAAGTAAGGGAAAAGCTACATTCAATTCAAATAAAATTGTTAGTTCGAGAGATCAGGATAGGTATAGTAATACACTACATATAAGAAAACTAATTCCTGAGCGTTGTTTCAAAAGTTCAGGAGTTGTTGAAGACTTGATTGTTAGCCGCCAGTGAGAACGGTTCTGTTATTTTTCTGCTCTCGCTAAGATTTCTGTTGTACTAGAGTTCTATGTTAATTTCTCAGAGGTTGATGAGGAAGGAGTCATTGTGAGGGGGAAAACAATATTATTTTCTCCTAAGGTAATTAATCAATTTTATCATTTGCCTCCTAGTACTTTGTGTTTAGGGTGCAAACTATAGTTCTACTGAGGAGGAGCTAGATGATATTATATCATCTTTAACTTTTGGGAGAGGATTATGGAAGATTACAAATGAGAGAAGAGTAAATTTTTCTACTTCTAATTTGGATGCTAATGCAAAGGCATGACATTATTTTATTTCTCCTCGTCTGCTACCTACAAATCATTTGAGTGATGTGACTCGACTAAGAGTAATCTTGAGCTATTGTATTCAACAATCTAAGCTGATTCATATTGGAGCTCTGATTTATAGAGTTATTACCAGTTATGCCATCGTTGCTACTACCACAAGTTTGGCATTTGCATCCTTGATATTTTCATTATGTGAGTAGGCTGGTCTTAGATATGACAGCTGTGAGGAGATCTTGTAGCCATTGAAGCTTATTACCAGTGTGATAGTGAAGAATTATTCACATCATTCTATTTTTGGATAGAAGGTAGATTCTCTCTAGTTCTACTACCTCTACTTCACGAGCCTCTAATTCACATGCTTCTACATCACGGGGTTTTGGTTCTGAGTCTCAGACTGAGTTATTACAAAAGATTTTAGATAATGTCAATCACACTGCGGATAAGGTGTTAAACTTAAAACATTTTGCAGAGCATATGGATGGGTATATGAGAAGAAGATGTGAATATGAGGAGGAATACAACACAACTATGGAGCATCTCAATAGAGGTAATCGAGATGTAGTATTTCCTCAGTACCCTAGATATCCACCATATGAGCCTACAACTACTTTGCGTAGTGATGATAATGACGAGGAAGATGATGCTTAGTTGGATTTGTAGTTCTATTTTCTATTTTCTATTTTTTCTGTTTATGTATTATTATGAACTGTGGGTGATGCAGGTATTCTGTAATTTATTTGTTGAGTTCTATTGAGAGTATTAAGACTGCTAGTTTTTTTTTATGTTGTGTTTTTTTAGTACACCT
Source organism: Phalaenopsis hybrid cultivar (assembly GCA_002079205.1). Lineage (NCBI taxonomy): Eukaryota > Viridiplantae > Streptophyta > Magnoliopsida > Asparagales > Orchidaceae > Phalaenopsis > Phalaenopsis hybrid cultivar. The sequence goes on from JXCR01061086.1 coordinate 300,681, forward strand.
TCTGCGATGTATTTGTATTTGAGTGTTGTTAGAATGTTTTAGAAGTCGTAATTATGTTAACTTTGTTGTTTTTTGTATTTAGTTAGTGTTTGTTAAACTTACTTCTGGAATCTTAGAAAGGTTTATAATTTAGCTAACATGTTACTTTAAGCTACATGTTTATAATTTTCAATTTACTACTCGTTGTTTTTCTTTATGTTGAAGTCATATTTTTTTTCTAGTATGTTTATTTGCTTTTAAATTATATTCCACTGTATGGAAGTCTTACGAATCTCTGTATTTTAAGTAATTAAAAATTTGTTCAAATTAATTTTTTACTCTTGTTTTTAATTTTTGTACTTGCATATTTAGGAAATGAAAATTTCTGCAAGCATGTTGTAAGTAGTTTTCATTCCTGCTTATTTATATATGATGCTAAATGATTTATTTCTATTAAAAATTTAAGTTTAGGGGAGGGGTGAAAAATTTTAAAGAAACTTAAAATTTTATTTGCTCTCAAATGTATTTCAAATAAATTTTTATTTGAAAAATGATTATGTATATGAAGTTATATCATGGATGTAAAATTTTGATTTTAAAAATGAGTAAGAGAATTTAGTTAAAATTTACAGTAATGAGTAAGAGAAATTAGTTAAAATTTACTTAAAGTTATAAATTTTTTAGTGTGGAAAATGCTTAATATAGTATAACTATCTTTAGTAAGAAAAATTGTATTTTTGAAAAATTTAGAAATTTAGACCCTTTATTTTCAATACTTAAATTTCATTTATTGAAATTAATTTTCAATAATATTATTATGGTTTTAAGTAAAAGAAAATTATCAACTCTTTGCTTTAGGAAATTAAGAAAGGAATTCAACACCATTAAAGGCCTATCCAGAAATAGTAATCTTTCCCTGAAAAATAAAAAGAAAAGGAAAAAGAAAAACAAAAGAAAAAGAAAAGAAAAGAAAAGGGAGGAGAAGCTTGAGGATTAATACCTATTCAAAAATTTGTTTTGCATCTGATCTTTTTAAAGTATGAGACTTGAGAAACTCTAAAGCTAAAGGACATAATATAGTAAAAAAAATCTTTGCTTAATAAAAATTTTTTAAGCGAAGATAATAAAATGCATAAATTCAATATTTGGGAATTTTACAATATTTCTGAATTATATAGAAACTCATATTTTTATATTTCTAAACATTAAAAATTTCTAAACTTAAGGTTGGTCTAGTTTACTAATATTATCTCTAAATTGGACTACTATATTTTTAAATCTAAATTTTGGTAATTCCTAAAGAAACTCATATACATTTTCGACTTATGTTAGTTTTTAAAGATTAAAAAGTCACTTGAGGACAAGTAACATCATAAGTTTGGGGGATTTTAATATACCTAAAATATATAGTATTTTTATACACATTTTTATACCTATTTTTTGAGATATTGCGCTTTAATGAAAGGTATTTGTGCATTTTTCTTTTAGGTACAATTAAATGGATGAAAATGCTAAAAGGAGAGAAAAAAGGGTCAAATTTGGAGCAAAAATGAACTAGGGTGCGCAAGCGCCTAGGATTGGCGTCTAAGCGCCAGATAATTGGCACCTAGGTGCCAAGTACCTTGCGCTTAAGCACCAAAGTTAGTTACTTGAAGAAATATTTAATTAGAGTAAAATTTTGAAGAGGTGTTTGAAGCAACCATTGATAAAAACGTGAGAAATAGCCCATAGACACAAAAATTCATTCAATTGGCTTATGAGGAGGCAACTTCTAGAAGAATCTTTGAATGGGGACACCTTTTTGAAGAGACACCATGTCACCCCTTGGATTTTTATGAAAGAAGACTTAGATCGTCAAAGGAAGCCGTCAGAGGGGCCAGCAACCACCCAAAAAAGTTTACAATTACCACTGTAGGCCACCTTTACTTTATTTTATTTTATTTTGAGTATTAGTTTGTATTGTGAGAGAAGGAAGAGAATTCAATGGAACTTCAAGAGATTTGATGGAGTGAATTTGAGATATGTGTTTATCTTTGTGCTACACTTGGTTTTTAATTTATATTTCTTATTTTTATACTTGATTTCAGCTTTTAAACTCATGTGTGGTTGTGTTTTCTCCATGAATTTTGAGTAATTTTCTTTATCTTTTTCCTTAAAATGATAAGTAAAATGTTTAAAAGAAGTTGTGTGAAATATTAGTCTTCAATGTTGGAAGAAGTTCTGATGGTTCAAGCCCATGAACTTCATTTACATCTTTATTTGGCCAATTAAAATGTTAAAACCTGTGGCGAGATCATGTAAGATCTGAGATGGTATTGTCTGAGTCAAAAAATGGTTAGAATCACATATTGATTTCATGAATGAAATGTAGTTCATGGGATTGAGTGCAAATAAATAGAGAAATTTATTTTCAAGGGTGTAGAATTAGAGGACTTTAGAGTGATAGAGTAAAGTCCCCAATTTGATTTGTACTTTTAGGTTTTGATATGAGATTTTAGCCCTCAGGTGGAAGTAGAAGAGGGATCTCTAGAGTGAGAGGTAGTATCTTCCCTACCTAGCCAGTTTTCGGAGTTATTTTTGGTTGGAGAGTTGCCCGTAAGAAGCTGTTGGTCATCAGAATCAAAATCCTATCACCCACTTTGGAAGAACTTTTTAATTTACATATAGATATTATTTTAGAAAAATATGAAATCAAACTGACCCCATATTTTTCATATTTAAAACGAAAGAGCGTTGTACCTCAAATCCTGTATTTATCCCAAAGGATAAACACAAGACTTGGAGATGAGGCTCAATCAAATAAATTTAGGAATATACGACATCCATTTGGTCTGCAAAACATTTGTATTTGGCCACAAGTTCCTCTATTTAATATAAAGAATTTAATATGTTTTTTAATAAGCTTGGTTCGAACATGCTTCCCATAAGGGCAAGCCCCTATAGTCACCTAAGAAGACTCTCGATAAAAATTATGAAATATTATGTTCAAGGAGTTTCAAAGGGTATGACTTTTCAATGAGATCAGATACAGAGTTGTGAAAGGGGATTGGTTAAAATTTGGAACATTTTGTTGTAGAGTCCAAAAGAGGAAGAACTAGGGGATGTCATGGATCCAAAGGAGCACCCCCGTGACTTCCCAAGCTATCCTAATGTTTGGCTTCATTTTTGAGGAGAAATATTTTGGTATTTCATTCTGCCAATTTTATTATTTAGGGCTTACATTCATGTGAAACTATCACACAAATAACATGGAAGATGTGAGGATTTAGGTCGTGACAAATGACAATTTCGCAATCCTAAGACGAGTTAGGGCTTATATTATATAGCAGTGTTATACAGAGGCCTAAAGATAAGTTGAGGATTTATGTTGCATAAGCAAGCAACCTCGAAATCCTATGGCTTTGTTGTTTATATCTAAGGAAGGAAGATTTGTTTAGCTGGGAAAGACAGGTTTTGTTGTTGAAGATGGTGTGCTGCCCTCCATGCTAGCTCAAAGATCCTTGCCCGATGAGTTTGTTTTCTAATGTGTCAAGTTATGTTGTCAAATCAGGTGGCCCTATGGTTGAAGTTCTTTAAATTTTATAGGGGCATGTTAAAGTTGATTAGAGAGACACCGATTAGGATCCTACGGTTCCCTCGTTCCGGCACCACTATTTTCTATTGGATTCACTTAGTCCAAATGAACTTATTAAACTCAACTTAATGAGTTCCATAATTTCATTTAGACCATGGGAAGCCTCATTAGCAGCCGTAGGTTACCTCCCTCGAGGGATTCCCGATCATCCAATAGAGACATCTTAATTTAGTTGCAACTGTAGTTTTGTGTGATGTTTGTGATTAAATTTTAAGTTATTTTATATTTTGAACGTTGTGGCGGTGAATTTTATCTTGGTTGATTTTAGTTTTAGTTTTTGTTTTGGTTTTGTTTTGTGGCTATCTTGGTAGTTTTAGTTTTCATGCAGAGTAGCATCGTTGTCTAGCATACAAATTTGCAGGTATAAAAGTACAGTATGAAAGTACCAGAAAGATAATGCTGAAAACTATAAAAGTGTACCTGGTAAGTCTTCTCGTTCCACCACCTGAAACTCAAAAGACATGTTAAGGTAGTTTATATGAAACGGGGAAGTAAAATTTTGAGGACCTACCTAACCTTAAGTAATATCTTAGTAGGTCCTTAGGAGTTTAATTAATGATGATTTTTGTCAAGCAAAACATATTAAGTTTAGTGGATCTTCGTGGTATCCAACGGGTTAAGAGGAAGAAGTAGGTCCATGCTTCCCTCTTATCACCTGGTGAAAAGCCTCGAGCTCATTTAAACTTATTATGTTGCTTAATAATTAATCTTATGAACACCCTAATGCTCATTGATGTCTAAATTATCTTTGAGAATAGAGAATTATCATTTGTAATTTAATTTTTAAGATTATATGGGTGAAGACCCTTGAAGAGACAAGTTAGTGTTGTTGGAACACTTAGCCAAATTTTGGTCCTAATTGAGCTTGTAGCGTTTGGAAGATGTTTTAATTTTAATTGTATTTTTTTTTCTAATCCTCATTTAATCAGTCTTGATTTAACTTAGATTATTACTAAGCCCTTAAGACCTAGGTGAGTGTCTTAATTAGTTTTGAAAAGATTAAGCTTTAGGTGATCATGATTCATTATTTGAATTTCATTTGAAAATTAAATAGGAATATTAAATTGATTAATTATTGACTTCAAAAGTCATACCTCTAAGTCCTAGGTTCATTTTATTTTAAGAAACTTCCAATTTTAATAATCCAGAAATTTATTAACCTATCCTTTTAATTAAGAAAGTGAGGTTGGTTTCTACCAAATAACCCTATGTGTTTAAAACATCTAAATAAACTTATTTAGATCAGAGGTTGCCCATTTCTCTCCTTGACTTAAGCCTAAATGTTATCTGAGGCTAAATTTCCTAGATCACACATTTTCTCCTAAGGCTCTAACACTCATAATTTGTCAAATTCAATTCAAATGACTTTGAAACTTTTATCCGAACTCATTCATGGGTTAATTAAGACATCAGAGGAGAAATTTTTATTTTTCAAAATTTAATTTAATTTATATAATTATTTTTAATGCAAAAATATGATTTTTCTCAGAAAATTCCTAACTTGACCAAGGTAAATCCTAATTCCTTGAAATTTTTCTGGAGGTAGACCTAGACTACAAAAGACTTTGGACCAAATTTCATGATTTTGTAAAATTTATTTGAATTTAAAGATATATTTTAATTTCTCGAGTGTTTATTAATTATAAAAAAATTTAAATTACCAAAATTAAGTTTTGTATTTTTAAAAAATCTTCCTAAGGTTAAAGAACCCATAGGTGAAAATTTTATATTTTTTTGAGTTTTACTTGATTTATTGGAATTATTTTATTGAAAATCCATGTTAGCCTTTAAAAATTATTTTAAGCTTCAAAATTCAATATCTTTATTTAAAAAATCAGGAAAAATATCCAAATTATTCCTAAGTGATTAGAAAGCAATTTAGAACATTTCCATGAATTTTATTATTTTTGTGATTTTCATGGATTTTTAATTATTTAAATATTTAAAAATGGGCTCAAAAATCAAGTTTTTATTTTAAAAACCATTTTATTTTTAGAAAATACCCTTGATCATAGAGAACTCAAAAAATAGTTTTTATAAATATTTGAGTTATATTTTGATTTTTTTAAAATCATTTAAGTGCTAAAATGTTATTTATCTTTAAAAATCAACATAAGTGACCAAATGAACTCAACATGCTTTAAAATTTTTATGCTGAGTTCTTTGGATCCTAAATAAGACTGGAGATCAAAAATCGAGTCATTTAGATGTTTTTTTAACGAAAATTAATTATCTTAATTATTTGGGGTTTGTGAAGATAAGGTGCATTTTAAATGACGTAACTCATGAGAAATTTTCTTAATGGTTTTCTAGTCATAGTAAACCTTCCAGAATTTTTTTTTTTATTTTTCTAAGAAAAATACTAATTATTATGATTAATTTGAGCAAATAATGTGAATAAACTTGAAAATATGGAACTCTCTCTAGGGACCACCTCTGACTTTGGAAAAATCAGAGGATGTTGCGTAAGACAGAGACAACAACATGCTAAAATTTTAAGCCATGGTGATATTACTATATGCATGGAGAATTAAAACATTCAAATCAATGTTTAATTAGATAAAAATGAAATATGCATCAAATGGACTCCAAATTATTTTCAAATTGTTATCCTCTATTCACTGAGCAAGGTGGTATTTTTATTTTATTTTTATGATTTTTCTACACGAAGATATGAATTTTTAAATTTAGGGATTATTTTCTGATTTTTTAAAATCCCTATTTATCTATTTAAATGGGTGGCGCTGACTGGATCCTAGGCAGCTTTGAAGGCACGTGTGGTGTGTTTTGGTTATATACTGCCATCCACGTATCTGCTGACTCGGCCCGCGGTTCATGTAAGGAAGCGCTATCCAGCTTAATCTCCTCCGTCCATCCGATACAAGCGCAATCGGACGGCTCCCCGTCATCGTCCCCAATAGAGAGATCCCATGACCATCCAAAATAAAAGATCTCAGCCTAGACTTACCCAAATCACTTCGGGTTTGATCTTATGGACTCGTCTAAGTGAGACGAACATATCCATACGACAACCATGCAATTAAATTAAGCCTAATCAAATGGAAAAACAAAAGAGGCTCGAGAGGAGGAGAAGTTCAATACCTTGGCATTGAGAAGGGAAGCTTCGATCAGAGATGCTCGACACATTTGTTGGGGTCCATAGAGGTTAGGGATTAAGCCTATTGCAATGGTGGAAAGCCTAGGTAAGAATTCGACCAAGCTCAATTTCAGGTGTTGGTCTAGAGCTATGCTAGAGGCTCTATGGAAGGGGAATTTGATGGGGCTTTTCCTCCTCTCATAATGGTGAAGGTTTGGGTGAGTTTAATTTGATTTTTGTGGAGTGTAGGAGTTTAATAAGCTTTGTCCGAATTTTAAGCAAAGATTCAAGCTTGAAATTGGGCTCTGGCAAGGGGATTTAGGGCAATGTGTTCGATTGCACTGAGGAGGTCTCAAAGAGACTTCAGGATGAACTTGGCAAATTCACTTAGAGGAAATTTTAGCACTACCTCCATGGTCGTGGAGGGGAGCTTTTATAAAAAAAGGCTTAAAGCTTGCTGCCATGGCCAATTGGGGGGTGAAATGTGCTGCCTAAGTGGATGACATAGAGGCTCCAACATTTAATTTAGATGAGGTAGCCTCTATGTTTGAATTGGGTTTAATCCCATGGGGGTGGCTCTCTATTTGGCCATTTTCCAGCCACTAGGCTAGCCGACCAGCCCGGGGCAGGTGGCTAACAGCTCATCGAACTCAGGGGAGTATGTAACAGCAATTTTATGTGTTTAAGCTTTATTTTGGCAAAAATATCCTAAGCTTAAGCAAATATGGAATGAAATCTCTTAATTTAGGAGACCTTTCGTCCATGGCATATTTTAGGTTGTTTTAAGAGGTTTATGCTAGCCACTAGGGTCCAACTAACGGCAATGAAGTCATTAATTTGGTGACTTTGGGGTAGTTTGGCCATCTTTAGTGCATGGGCTAAATGTGGGATCAAGTGATCAAAGCTTGGGTTTGGGCTAGGCTATCCATGTAATTTGGCTTAATTGATTGATCAACATTGTGTAGATGATTGTTATGAATATTTTTGGCGAAGGTTTTAAGTGATTTTGAGTTAAAATGGAGGGTCAATTTGAAGGATTTTTGAAACTTGGTCAATTTGGGCATGTTGGGCTAGACATGGGTCTAGGTTGGGATAGTCTTGAGATAAGTCCAAATTGAATGGTTCAAATGATCAAGGCAGATGTTGTGAAGATTTTTCATGAAGGAGTGGAGTGGAAATTTTGGGGCTAAGGCCATCAATTTGGTGAGATTTTGAGACATGGCCAATTTGAGACAAATTTTGGGCTTTTAGACTTATGTTGAAATCAAATGAAATTTAAACCTCACCAAGGCCAATTGAAGGTCAATTTTGATTTAAGGGAATATTATGAAGGTTTTTCAACACAAATTGGGGCATGTTGAGTAGGCCATGGGTTCAATTTGGTGAAACCAAATCATGGGGCCAAAATTGTTTGATCGAAATCAAAATTGGGCTCAAATGATGGACTAATTAGCTTGGATTTAGTCTAGATTGGTCATATAAAGAGTGAGTTTGAGTTTAGAATTGAAATTGGGGTAAAGTGAGACCAATTTGATAAACATTTGAGGTGATTTAGGGAAAATATGAGCTTTTAAAGGGTAATTTGGGGGTTTTGGGCAAAGATGGTCAAATTTACCAAAAGAAAAAATGAAATTGAGAATATTTGGGAGGTTTTGGGAATTTTTAGGATTTTTTTGAAATTTTGGAATTTTTGGCTTGGAGGGGTATTTTGGTACTTTGACAAATTTTGGTGATTTTGGGTAGTTTAGGTGTTTTCAAGGTGTTTGAAATGATTTTTGAACCAACTTGGGTATTTTTGGGTAAATTTGGGAATTTTAGCTAAATTTGGGGTCTGAAGCGCATCTAGGTAATTTAGGGAAGTTTAGGGGCAAAACGCTATGTTGGGTATTTTGGTAGAGTTGGAGTGCCAACCATCATCAATAAGCCATGGACCAATGGAAACCCCATTTTGGATTCTCTATTTAGTGGTCTTAGCTAAACCCTAGCCCAGGGCTAGTGGGTTTAGGTGACCACCTACATGAGCATCCAAAGAGTACAAGGGACCACAACCTAGAAGTTTAAGTTTAGAATTGTTAGTGATTGTGAGTGCAAATATGTACCTTAAGCCCTAGACCAACACCCAGGGTCAACCCTAAGGTCTAGCAGTCCTAAGGGTGACTCATCTTGAGTTCCCCCATAATAACCCCACCTACTAAGTGTTAGAGGGTAGGACCAGTATGCAGAACTTCAAGTTGAGTAAATAGGAGTGTAAAATTTCTAATAGTGCAGGTTCCTTTTCTAGTTTTCTAAGAATAGTCAATAGGAAAGTCCTATGGCTAGAACTTTGGCTACTGAAGTGGAAAACTAACCCTCAACCAAAAGTGAGGTCAACACCGGTCTTGAAAACTTTTCAAACTATAGATTAACCAATATTCTTTATAACATCTCTAATAAGGGTAAGGAATATTATCACTCCTATTTGGCACAACACATTTAACATACTTCCACAACAGAATTTCTATATTAATCACTGATTCATGATAATAAAAAATCTATTTTATCTAGATTGCCTTCATCTTGCAATTATTTTAAATAAAGTTAATTAGTTGCTCACTTTATTTTCAATTATTATAAATCACAAAAAGAATCAATATTTTATTTCTATTATAGCATCTTTAGTTTGAGTAAGAATATATATTTCTAAGTATTCTATTATTCAAATCCAATCCTCCCTGTGGGATTGATATTTGGGACTTAATCAGAAAGCTCTATATTACTTGATAAAAATACATATAATTGTGCAGTATCTCATATTAAATTATTATAACTGCATTCTTATTTGCTTCATAGTGAAAAATTTACCTAGCCTTTTCTCTGGGTTAAGTTTTTGGCACCGTTGCAAATTAAGAATATATATTAAGTAAATTAATCGAGTACATCGCATTCTAAATCTACCTATATAGAAAATCGGGATCAATGCTTCACCCATTTTTTTCTTCGGTAAGTATGATCAATTCTTTTGGATTTCAGGATCGTCTATTCAATCATTTTTGGACAGAGAGGCTCAGGAGTTCATTAGGACGTTTAATCTTTGTGTGTGTTCAGACCCCCAATAAGTGTGATGGTGGACTACTTTTGCTTGGGTATTGTGCATTGTAAAATAAGTCCCGCAGTGGTTCCTAAACTTCACCTTCCCCTTCGAGTTTGGTTTGCTATTTTGCAAATTTAATCAAATTGGGTCGTGCTGTGCATGCTCTTTTAAATATTCTTTATAATATTAATTAAATTCTTCTATTTCAAAATTATCTTTACTAAATTCCAATTTTCTTTTTCACAAATTGAAATTAAAATGAAGGAATTGCCCAATCTATAGATCGACTTTTGTTAATTTTTAGTGTTCGCACTAGAATTACAAGGTATTGGCAAAATAACTAACCTCACACAATGTTGTTCTTTACGCTCATCTTCTCTTGCAACCTTTCGTTGAGCCGCATTGCCCACAATGTCACTCCCACCATCAAGTTTGGAGCGAGATTCAATAAAATGGAAGTCGTTCTCGGAAAGGTTTCTTTCATCGTAATGAAAGTTATGGCTCTAGAAGTTAAGCAGCCACATGCTGAGTTCAACCTAAACTGTCCCCATGATTTCCCTTCTTACAAGAAGGTGAACACTACTGCCCTAGCACTTGTTAAGCCTGTTGTTCCCATTCTGCTTAGGGAAAAGAGGTCATGATCATTAAGATGCAACTGAAGAATTCACTTTCCCGCCATCAGTGTTTGAAATCGGATATAGTTCGAAGACTGCGCCATTAAATCTGTCGCAAAGAAGAAAGAACAGCCAAAAGATTTAGAGGGTTGCTAAATCCTAGATTTCTGAAGAAATGTCTGTAGAAGAAATTCCTCACTAGGAGGAATTGGAGTTTTGGTAGACATATCCACTTCTACAAGGGAGTAGGTTCCATCTTTTAATGGAAACTGATGGGTACAAAAGTGTCCACAAGATTGCTGCTACTTTACCGTCATCTCATGCACATGGTGGGGAGAGGAAGAGGCCTGCTCTTATCACCTGAGTCAGTACAGTGTTCCAGAGACTAGATGCCAAAGAGGGTTGTTTAGTCAGTGAATTACTTAAACGAGTCGGATGTGCAGTATACCCTAGCATGAAGAAAGAAATTCTAAGAGAAGTCAGATCTATTAAATGATCTCAAAGATCAACAGTAACATTTCCTGCTCGCATCTCTGTCGGGTTCCACCTGGGAAAAAGAGTTGATACTACCATCATTACCACTGATTCTACTATCTCTATTCTAAGGCCTGTAGGTTGTCTGCCAGTTAAGTCACATATGGGTCCGAGAGTTCTAGCAGTTACCAGTTTAAAGGATGTTCTTAAAGTTCCAAAAGAAAAGATGAACAAGTCACTTGGTATTGTATTTAGTCCACACCATGGGGAGCATACCTCTCTATGACATGTCAATGCCTTTGTTGAAACACCCAATATCAAGACATCATCATCAAAGAAAAATTTATGGTTACCTAAGGCTGTCGTACCGATACGATTCAGTGAGTTCGCAGAGCAGTAACATGGAATGAAGCAAGGGGTCCGAAGCATCTGACATCGTCGCAAACATTGCTACCAAGTTGGATGAACAAATGGAGGATGTTCAATAATGTCCCTTAGATCTTAAGATGATACAAGAATCAATAATCGAAGAAAAGGTTGAGAAGCTCAGGGTTTGAAATTTCTGAGTTAGCACGAGAACATGGGATTTACATTGATGACGATGATGAGATTTTGACTTTAACAATTATCTCAATGAGGATTTTTTGGATATTCATGTTATAGAAACCAGTGTCGTTGCATCTACGTTTGACACCCAACCTTTCGTGGAAGGGAACATCTTAGATGATATGCGTAAGGCTGTTCTACAAAGGGATGAGCAAATCAGCAAAATGGAGAAAATGATGGAAGAGATGGTTACATCTATGGCTACCATGGCTACAGTTCATGGACAGTCTCAAGCACAATAGTTAGCTTCTCCAGATGTTGATCAGCCAGAGATTGTACATATCACTGATGAAAGGAGAGAAGTTGCCTCAACTAACAGAGATGATCAACAGAAGAAAGATTCTCCACCGAGCATCATACCAGAGAATGAATTTAAAGAAATGATCGAACAAGTTTGGAAATCCTTAGCACAAGCTAATGGTGGTGCATTGATTTTAAAGGGTGGAACCTACCCGGAAGAAACTCGATGTTGTACCCTACCCTAACAATTTTGTGTCACCAAAATTTAAGATATTTGATGGGACTGGAAATCTCAGACAGCATGGAGCACATTTCTGAGCCATTTGTGATAATACCAGAGGTAACAAAGCCTTGCTTTCTTTCAGTTTGTCAACAGCCTGACAGAAATTACATTTGATTGGTATGTTGAGCTACTTAAAGGATTTTTCAATACATTCATCGAGTTAGAACAGTTGTTTGTAAAAAGATTTGTTGGAGCATAACATCAAGTTTCTATTAGAGATCTCGTAGTAGAGAAGTAAAGGCCTAACGAGAGTCTAGTAGACTATATTTTGAGGTAGAGAAACCTTACCATGAAATGTGAACCCCAACTATAGGAACATAATGCAATTGAGATTCTACTCAAAAGCATCCATGAGCTAGTAGCTTTCATGCTTAAGGGACTCGCGATCAAGTTCTTTGAGAAAATACTTAGCAAAGCTAGCAATCTGCAAAAAAAAGTTAAACACATAGAATCTCAGGAGAAATTAGATAAGAATATATTAGCCGAAATATTCAAGAAGAGGTCCAAGATAGTAGCAACGGTTGATAAGGGAAATCAACCAATGAAGATATAGGTATAACATTCTTTTCAAGGTTCCCAGTTGTCATAACAGCATGCTCAGTAAGGAACACATCAATATCGTCAGTTTAGCCAACAGTCGCATCAAGGAAGATTATATCGAAAAGAAAATAAGAAGGGTCTGACCCTTTTGGAACGAAAGAAAGCTTTATATTTCTTCAAAGATGAAGTTGTACCCAAAATATTTAGAATTCTAATGAAGAAGCCTGAATTCAGATTGTCAAATCTAAAGAAACCTGAGGAAGTTAACAAGAAATATTAGCCCAATTATTGCCCATACCACACAGTGCTTGGACATACTATAGAGTAATGCTTTGTCTTCAAGGATTGGCTCGAGAAAAATCTTAAATGAGGGATTATAACGATCCCGAAAGAATATTTAGAAGAACCAAAAAATAGTTCTATAAATATGATTTTTTCCAAGATAATCGCTCCAACAGATCCATATTCAGAGAAAGTTAGATGATGTACAATTTGCAGTAGATCATCCAAGAAGATACTGATCAGATTCAGATTGATTCTGTACATGTAGTCATTTAGAGTGTACAAACTGCTCAGCCCAAGTTAGAAATTTTGTCAGAGAAACCACTGCAATCAGAAGAGAAAGAAAAGAATGATGTCGAGAAGACCAATAGTGCAGGGGGGGTAGGTTAAAGGCTGCCTCTGTTTGATTGGTTGTCTCGGATTCGGGGAAGAAAATCCTCGAACCCCTGACCATGTATGACTATCTTTTACCCCACGGAGGTATTATGAATATAATGATTATGATTTCAGCTACGTTTTAACTATTTCTAGTGATACCATAATTGACTTTGCTCAATCTAACTTTGAGCACCGAGACTGAAGAGCCATTAACGAGAATGAAGAAGATATCGATGATACCGATTACGATAGCACAGAGACTGAAAAACCAGTCCTCGAGTGTCACAGTGCACCACTCACCATTAATTTGGATTTTTTTGATGAAGGAGAAGCAACAAAAAATTTACTTACAACATAGCAAGAAAGAGAGGAAATTATAGAGATAAACTTAAGGAGCGGGAAAGTATTAACCTCGAGGTCAGCTCTAGTGGATAGAGTAAAACAAATAGTAACTCAAGAAGAGCTACCTCCATGTCCACCAGTAGAAGAACCAAATAATCAAGTAAGTATTGAAGAATTTTTTAAACTGGATTATAACATTAGCTCATCTTAGGAAGTTGGTGACCAAATTAAACATCTACGATGCTTTGATCCTGTTAAAGGAGATGAGAGAATCTTTGGTTGCATCCTTGCTTGACCCAGAGATTTTCCTAGCTCAGTTGGCCAGCTCATCCTCAGATAAAGTTTGTTCATTAAAAGATTAACCCGGGATAACTTTCAAAGATGAAGACTTGTTGCTTAGTACCCCCGACCATAACCGACCGCTCCACATCTCCGTTAACATGACAGATTCATGTTGTCTAGAGTTTTAGTGAATCCTGGAGCATCACTCAACTTAATAAGTCTACGAACATTGCCCTATTTGGATATCAAAGCTCAAGAGCTTACAACCGATAAAATGATTTTAAGAGTATTTAATTAAAAGGAAGAAAGAGCCCTTGGATCAATTACACTGCTTATGAAAGTGAGAGAACTAGTAACAACCGTAAAATTCCAAATCATCGATGTTGAGACCTCTTTCAATGCTTTACTTCGTCAACCATAGATTCATGAACACAACATGGTTATGTCGCCTCTACATCAATGTACTAAGTATTTCAAGGAAGGACAAGAGCACTGCATCAAGAGAGATTTACAACCATTATGAGTTCATGAAGTTGGCCTTCATGAAGACGCTGCCTACTATGCGCCTCTGAAGGAAACTATCTTCTCTCGTGAAATTGTGACAAATAAAAGTGAAGATTCAAAAGAATATGAGAGGCAAAATCATTTAGCTCCACTTCAACAATCTTTCACCACTTATTTGCAATGAGTTGGTGGGGGTTCTTTTAGTTTGCACACCAGAGGTCGAAGCCGAGGACGTGGACAAGGAAGTACCAATACAATTGCTGGATGGACTAAGCAAACCATCAATATTGATGATGAAGAAAGCTCTGAGGAAGAAATGATGATGATAAAACAGAAAAAACCATAGTATGAGATATCCTTGGAAGATGTCGAGAAAAGTGAATATGATTCGATGTATGATTAAATAAACTACTATGTGAATTCCATGACCCTTACCCTGATTCTTCCTCAAAAGGTTGCGAGTTTAGAGGTCAAGGAAGTTCATAGCATTTGTTCAAAACCGATGAAATTTTTTCGTGCTTCTACTTCTGGTAATCTTGAAAATCATGTAAATTTAGATGAGGATTCTAATGAATTAATGGAATTACCTTTTGGTTTCTTTTCTCCTTATGTAAAAAAGTTAATTCAACATGGATAATTTCCAAAACAAATGCCAAAAGATAAGTTACAACTTTTTAAGAAATTATGGAATGTTGAAATTAAAACCCCCAATTTGAACTCGGATTTGGAACTGTAGGACCAGTCAATGACTCAAAATATTTCATGGTCGTTACTAGCTAGTCGGAAGAAGATTGCCTCAATGTAAAGGATGAAGCTCAAGATCAATTAATAGAAGATGCCCTGCCAGAATTTGAGGAAGATATTCAACTATTGATGAATTAAATGAAATTAACCTCGAGACTGAGGAGCAGCCTCAACCTACATTTATAATTTCCTTACTCAACGAAGTAGAATCTATAGAGCTAATCAAGCTGCTGTTAGAATTCAAAGATTTCTTTGCATGCTGTTATGATGAAATTCTAGGATTATCCCTAGAAATTGTAGTTCATATGCTAGGGTGGACAAGGATATGACCCCAGTGAAAAAAGCTCCTAGAAGAATGTGCCTTGAGATAGAGCAACAAGTCATTGACGAGGTGAAGAAAGGGATAGACACTAAATTTGAGCGAGAAGAGCAATACCCTACATGGTTAGCCAATATTGTACCAATTAAGAATAATAAAGGTCAGATCTGTGTTTATTTTGACTTCAGGGATTTGAACAAAGTCTGTTCAAAAGATGAATTTTTGTTTACGATACCGAAATCATGGTGAACATTGCTTCAACACTTGTGATTTTCTCTTTCATTGATGGATCATCAGGTTATGACCAAATGAATAGAGCTTCATAGGATGCAGCACTTATAGCTTTCAAAACACCGATTAGGATTTTCTACCCTACAATGATGCCATTTGGGTTAAAGAATGCTAGAGCAACATACCAACGAGCTTTGACGAAGATCTTTGACGACCTCATTCACAATCTATTGGAATCCTAAATGGATGATTTGGTCATCAAAAGTAAACAAAAACTGTTCCATTTGTACGATTTGAGGATCGTGTTTGAACGATTATGAAAATATAATCTAAAGATGAATCCCTTAAAGTGCCCCATCGGCCTCACCTCTGAGAATTTTTTAAGATTCGTTGTCCATCATTAGAGAATTGAGATGAACTCGAATAAGAGTAAAGATATCTTGGAAATGCCTCCTACCAATACCTTGAAACAACTACGATCCTTCCAGGGAAAGTTAGCATATCTGAGACACTTTATTTCTAATCTCTCAGATAGGTGTCAGTCCTTCTTGACATTAATTAAAAAGGATACCAAATTTATTTGGAAAGAGAAATGTGTGCGGACCTTTGAGGATGTTAAGTAATATTTAATGAAACCTCCTATTTTGGTAGCCCCTATCCCGGGAAAACCATTGATACTTTATACCGCAACCTTACATGACTCTCTCGGAGCCCTATTAGCCAAAGTCAATGATGATGGTAAGGAAAACACACTCAACTACTTGAATCACCTTCTAATAACAATTGAGGTAAAGTATCCACCTACTAAGAAGCATTGTCTAATAATAATTTTTGCCACCCAAAAGCATAAGAATTTCATGGACTCTCATAAAATTACCCTTATTTTGAAAGTTAATCTGTTGCAATATTTGATGACCCAACCAACACTCTCTAGACATCTACCAAGGTGGTCGATGATTTAATTGAAATTTATATAAATGTTGTTCACCTCTGTTCTATCAAGGGACAGATTTTTTGTAGATTTTCTTGCAGCACACTCACTTCCAACTAGGTCCCCACTTAATGATGAGTTACTAGATGAACAAGTAATACAAATGGAACTGCTTGAACATATTCCCAATGTGTATCTATACCATATTCCTTGGAAAAATAATGCTCATTCTGATGTTTTAGAGAAACTTGTTAAATAATTAGCATGTCCCTTGGAGGAATTCATTGATATTATAGTACAAAAAAGATGAGTTTTGTCTCTGATTGTCCTTGACAATCTACATAACATCAAAAAAGAGGAAGGAACGATGATTACAGTTGCTGACATCAATGAAGACTGGCGTAAGTGATTAATAGAATATTTACAAACTAGAAAGTTACCAGAGGATAAGTCTAAGGCATATCACATCACAAGAAGGGCTATGTCATATGCTCTAGTGGGTGATCTCCTCTACAGGAGATCATTTGATCAGATGTGGCTATGATGTCTGAGTAGAAAAAAAAGCACAAAATATCATCAAAGAAGTACATGTCGGGTTGTGTGATGTTCACCAGTTAGGGTCGAAGATGAAAAAGACTATGCTATTATTGGCCAGCGATGATGTTCGATTGCATGGATACAACCAGAAAGTGTTACCCTTGCTACATGCATGGGGTGTTCTTACACCAACCTCCGAATGTGCTTCACCCAACCATCACCTTGTGGCCATTCGATTGTTGAGGCACAGATATAATAGGTCCAATAGACCCTCCATCCTCTAAGGGACACAGATTCATTCTTACCATTATGGATTACTTCTCCAAGTGGGCAAAGGTAGTGCATTTACGACAAGTTACAACACAACACGTCCTTCAATTTTTCAAGATTCAAATCACCTACCATTTTAGAGTTTGACACAGAGTGATTTTTGACAATGAGAAAGCCTTCAAAAGAACAAATATCAAAAGTTTTGTTAAACGACATGAGATAGAGTGGCGATACTCTATGATCTACTATCCCAGAACAAACGGACTAGCCGAGGCCTTCATTAAAATGCTTGTGCGGATTTTAAAGGTGACATTGGATGAAAATAAAAGAGGTTGTCATAATAAATTGTTAGAAGCTTTGTGGGCTTACCGGACGATGTTCAGGACTCCTACTCAATGTACACTTTACATGCTCATATATGGGTCTGAGGCCGTACAGCCACTGAAAATTCAGATATTGTCTCTCGGTCACCATCGCCAACCAAATAACAATAGAGGAAAGTGCAAAACTCATACTTGAAGAATTAGAAAGTCTCAAGGGAAAATGACTAGAAGCATAATAGAATTTAGAATTTTACCAAGCAAGAATGATATAAGCTCATAACAAATTGGTCTGTCAATGACATGCATTTTCTGTCCGAACACCTGACGTACCTCTACATGCAGTGCAGGTTATTCCTGAGTTATTTTTAGGTTATTTCTAGGTTATTTTCAATAATTCTAAAATAACCAAGAAATAACCCAAAAATAAAGACCGCAGGTTATTTCTGGGTTATTTTGGGATTATTCAAAATAACCCAGAAATAATCTAAAAATAACTAAGGAATACCCTGCGCCGCACGTAGAGCTACGTCAGGAGTCCACACAGAAAAAAATAACTAAGGAATACCCTGCGCCACACGTAGAGCTACGTCAGGAGTCCACATAGAAAAATTTTTGCTGCTGATGGCGTTTAAAGTGAGTAACCTCGTTCATGTTCTCAAAAAACCTATTCTTTCACGTCGCGAGATGGGTCGAAATTTTGAACCAATATGGGAGGGACCATTTGTTGTGGAAAATGTCTATTCAATAGGAGCCTACCAGCTGGAAGATTTCCAAGGTGAAAGACCTATGTTGCCGATCAATGTTTTTTGGATTTTGATTGTTCTGGGGTTATTTATTTGGCCAAGTGTCTATGACTGGGTCCAAAATTTCGTAATAAAATTAACCTCAATCAAATAAAAACTTTTGAAATTGCATACTTGACTTTCTCCTCTATGCTACTAGTTTTGATATTCTACTAAATTAATTTAAAAATAATAATAAAATATAATAAAATAAATAAATAATCTTTGCACCGTTGTAAACAAAAAATGTCTAATAAATTTTTTTTTATGTTCTTGTTCCTGCTAATATTTAGCGCCCTGATTTTTTCTGTTGTCAACAGAAAAAATGTCAGGACATAAGCTAATTTTTTCTTTCAAGAATGGTTGGAATCTCACACTTGGTGAGGAAAGGGCATCTCAAGGTGGTATAATAGACTTCGACTTGGACTTCGATCAGGTCTACTTGAACTATGACGATCTCTTGAGGGACATATTCAGTCACCGTGAGAAAGAAGGGCTACCATCGCTGTTAAAGATTAGCACTAAAAAAGATTCCTCATTAAAAAGGAAAAAAATGATAGTGCTTGTTGACCTCATTTTTGGTTGAGGTTTAGTTTTTCCTTTTTAGTAGCCTAGGGTCTAGCCATAGGACTTTTCCTGTTGAGTATTCCTAGAAAACTAGACATGGAACCCTCACCATTACAAATTCCAAACTCTTCTCCACTCAACTTGAAGTTCCACATATTGCTCTCAACCTCTAAACACGTAGGTAGGTGACGTCCATGTGGGGGGAAACTCAAGATGATCACCCTTAGGGTTGCTGGACCTTAGGGTTGACCTAGGGTGTTGGTCTGTAGCTAAGGCATTCACTACACTCACTACATTTATCTACACCCACATTCACTCACAACCCTGAACTCAAATTTCTAGTCTAGATCCCTTAATCTTTTGGGATACTTATGTAGATGGTCCCCTAAACCTATTAGCCCTAGGGCTATGGTTTGGCTAAGACCACTATGTAGAGGAACCAAAATGGGGTTTCCATTGGTCCATGGCTTATTGGTGATGATTGGTACCTCAAAATACCCATCTTGGCCTTTACCCCTAAAACACCCCCAATTTACCAAAATACCCCTCCATAGCTAAAATTCCCAAAAAGTCCAAAAATTCCCAGAAAATCCCAATAAATCCAAATAATTCCTAATTTAATTTCTCTCAACTACCACATGACTTAATTTGGCCAATTTAACCATCTTTAACCAAAATACCTAAATTGCCCTTTAAAGACCCAAATTTCCCCAAATCCAACTCAAATGTCCATAAATTTGATCTACCCAATTCCAATCCTAAACTCAAATTCACTTTTTATATGACCAAAATAAACCAAATCCAAGCTTGGTTCATGATTTGAGCTTAATTTTGATTTGGGTCAAAACCCCAATTTTGACCATATGACTTAATCTTCCATGATTTGAGCTCAATTTTGATTTGACCATAAGACTTAATCTCACCAAATTGAACCCATAGCCTAGTCAATTGGCCTCAATTAATGTTTACAAACGTTGATAACATTCTTATACATCAAAATGAACCATCAATTGGCATTGGTGAAGCCTCAAATCCATTTTATTTTTGCCTAAATCCAAAATTCTCAAATTTAGCCTCAAATTGGCTAAGTCCCCAAATTTCACCCAATTGATTGCCTTAACCTCCAAATTGGCATCCAATTTAATCTTGGAAATTCTTCATGAGGTCCCTATTAACCATTTACAACAATCAATTTGAACCTAGCCCAAGGCTAACCGCAGAAACTCTTCACGAGGTCCCTATTGACCATTTACAATAATCAATTTGGACTTATCCCAAGGCTATTCATGAGGTCCCTATTGATCATTTATAACAATCAATTTGGACCTAGCCCAAGGCTAACCCAAAACCCAAATTTTGCCCAATTGATTGCCTTAACCTCCAAATTGGCATCCAATTCATGTTGAAAACTCTTCATGAGGCCCATATTGACCATTTAAAACAATCAATTTGGACTTAGCCCAAGGCTAACCCATGCTAGACCCTAAATTTCACCTAATTGATTGCCTTAACCTCCAAATTGGCATCCAATTCATGTTGAAAACTCTTCATGAGGTCCCAACTATTTACAATAATCAATTTGTACTTAGCCCAAGGCTAACCCAAGCTAGACCCAAGCCTAGACCCATTTATAACAATCAATTTAAAATTATCCCAAGGCTAACCCAAGCTAGACCCAAGCCTAGGCCAACATGACCAAATTGATTAAAGTTTAAAATTCCTTCAAATTGACCCTTCAATTGGAATAAAAAACACTTCCATCCTTCACCAAAGTTGTTCCTTATGATCATCTACACCAAATGAAACAATTATTTGGGCCAATTGAAAAGGCTAAACTAGCCCAAACCTAATTTTTGGTCATTTGCACCCACTTGGACCCATGCACTAAATGTGACCCAACCACCTTAAAGCCACCAAAGTAACTCCACCACAGCCATTAGTTTGACTTAGTGACTAGTCCAAACACCATGAAATCACCTAAATCAAGCCATGGAACAAAGGTACCCTAAATTAAGGAATCTTATTTCTAAAAATGCACACGCTTAAGATATCTTCACCAAATCCAAAGACATTTGCATTAAATTGCTGTGACGGATTCCTCTGGGTTCCCTGAGCTCGTAGCCACCTCCCCCTGGCCGGTCATCCAGCCTAGTGGCTGGGGAAGCCCAAAANATAAACTGAGCCAATTGACATGGTTAACCTAGGCCAAACCCAAGTTTTGGTCATTTGCACCTCGTTGGACCCATACACTAAATGTGATCTAACCCCCTTAAAGCTACCAAATTAACTCCACCACAGCCATTAGTTGGACCTAGTGACCAGTCCAAACACCATGAAACATAAATCAAGCCATGGACCAAAGGTCCCCCAAATTAAAGGTTCTTATTTCCAAAAATGCACGTGCTTAAGATATCTTTGCCAAATCCAAACACATTTGCATTAAATTGCTGTGATGGATTCCTCTGGGTTCCCTGAGCTCCTAGCCACCTCCCCTTGGTAGGCCGGCCAGCCTAGTGGCCGGAAAAGCCCAAAACCAAGAGCCACCCCCATGAAACCTCACCCAAATTAAACCTAGAGGTCAGCTCATCCAAATCATACTATGGAGCTCCTCTGCCCTCCACCTAAGCACCACAATGCACCCAAACTTATTTGAGAAACCCCATGACCTTTTTTATAAAAACTCACCTCCCATGGCCATGGGAGGTGTGCTGAAATTTTCTCAGAGAGGCCTATCCAAACTNGCTCACCTCCCACGGCCATGGGAGGTGTGCTGAAAATTTCTTAGACAGGCCTCTCCAAACTTCACACAGAGCTTCCCTAAGATCCCCTTAGTACATTCCAACCATTTTCCCTAACCCATTCACATCGGAGCTCAATTTTAAGCTTGAAACCTTGACGGAAACCAGGATAGAATCCAATACACCTCCACACTCCACAAAACTTCAATTGCTTGTGCCCACACCTTCACAAGAGTGAAAAAAGCCAAAGCCCCATCAAATCCCTCTTCCACAAAGCCTCTACCATAGCTCTAGACCAACACCTGAAATCGAGCTTGGTCGAATTCATACCTAGACTTACACCAAGACCAGGGACTCAATCCCTAGCCTCCTTAGACCCCAAAGAAAGTGTCGAGCACCTCTGTTCTACACCAAGACCAGGGACTCAATCCCTAGCCTCCGTGGACCACAACAAGCGTACCGAGCACCTATAATCAAAGCCTCCCTTCTTATAGCAGAGGTATAAAACTCCTCCTCCCAAGCTTATTTTGATTCTCCATTTACTTAAACTTGATTTCATGGCATCTTAACCATATGGATGTGTTTGTCTCACTTAGACGAGTCCATAGGATCAAACCCGAAGTGATTTGATTAAGTCTAGGCCGAGATCTTACGGTTTTAGTGTGGACGGGCACGGGATCATTCTATCGCAGACGATGACGGGGAGCCGTTCGATCAAGTGTGTATCAAATGGACGGGGGAGATCGAGCCGGACAGAGCTCAGGGACATAAACAGCGGGCCGAGTCAGCAAGCTACGTGGAGGGCGACGTCCAAACAGACCGCGCCACGCATGCCTTCGGAGCTGCCTAGGATCTAGTCAGCACGCACTGTTTAACTAGATAAATAGGGATTTTTCCTATTTATTTAAATACCCTTAACTTAGAAAATCTGTAACTTTGTGTAGAAAAATTACAAAAATAAAATAAAAATACCCTCTTGCTCAGTGAACAGAGGAGAATAATGTGGAATGATTTTTAAGTCCATTTGATGCATAAAATATTTTTAATTAATTAAACACTATTTGGAATCATTTGATTCTCCATGCATATTGACACATCACCTTGGCTTGAAATTTTGACATATTGTAGCCTCTAAAAAAGGGAATATTCTCTGATTTTTTCAAAATCAGAAGGGGTTCGTATATAGAGATCTATATTTTTCAAGTTACTTCACATCATTTCCTTAAAATAATCATGAAAATTAGCATACTCATTATTAAATCTCAAGAAAATTTTGGAAGGTCCACCATGACCAGAGAAACCTTTGAAAATAATTTCATGGGTCAAGTCATTTAAAACATCCTTAAATTTTCTAAATACTAAATCACTAAGATAATTAATTTTTGAAAATATAAACATTTAAATGACTTGATTTTTGATCTCCCCTGTGGTTTATGATCCAGAGAACTTATCATGAAAGTTTCAAAATATTTTGAGTTCATTTGATAACTTACATTGATTTTTAAAGATAAATACCACTCTTAAAATTTAAATGATTTATTTAAAAATCAAAATATAACTCAAAAAATTATGAAACTTAGTTTTTTGATTTCTCTGTGATCAGGGGTATTTTCTAAAAAAAATGATATTTAAGATAAAAATTTGATTTTTAGCTTATTCTAAATATTTAAATAATTAAAAATTCATAAAAATCATAAAAATAATAAAACTCATGGAAATGTTCTAAATTGTTTCCTAATCACTTAGGAACAGTTAGAATTTTTTTCCCGATTTTCTAAATAAAGATATTTATTTTCAAAGCTTAAAAAATATTTTTTAAAAGGTTAAAAATGATTTTTCACTAAAACAATTCCAATAAATCAAGGAAAAAACAAAAAAATATAAAATTTACTCCTCTGAGTTCTCTAACCTTAGGGAGATTTTTCAAAAATACAAAACTTAATCTTCACCAGTTAAAAAATTTTATTTTTATTAAATAACCCAGAACTTAAAATAATTCTAACAAATCACAGAGAATTCAAAAAATTGTGAAATTTGATCCAAAGGCTTCTCTGGTCTAGGTCTACCTCCAGTAAAAATTTCAAGAGATTATAATCTACCTTGGTCAAGTTAGGA
>JXCR01061086.1:325424-409183 GCA_002079205.1 Phalaenopsis hybrid cultivar
AGAAAATAGTGATGCTGGAACGAGGGAATCGTAGGATCCTAACCGGTGTTGCTCTAATCAACTTTAATATGCCCTCATAAATTTAAAGAACTTCAACCATAGGGCCACCTGATTTGATATTATAACTTGGCATAATAGATAACTCAAACTCGTCACGGCAAGAGCTTGGAGCTAGCATGGTGGGCAACACGGCCATCTTCAAACAGTAAAACCTGTCTTCCCCAGCTAAACAAATCCTCCTTCCTTAGACTTAAACAACAAAGCCATAGGACCTCGAGGTTTCTTGCTTATGCAACATAAATCCTCACCTTATTTTTAGGCCTTTGCATAGCACTGCTATACAATATAAGCCCTAACTCGTTATAGGATTCCGAGGTTGTCGTTTGTCACGACCTAAACCCTCACATATTCCAGGCTTTTTGTGTGATCATTTCACATGAATGTAAGCCCTAACTAAAAAAATTGGCAGGATGAAACACCTAAATATTTCTCCTCAAAACTGAAGCCAAACATTAGGATAGCTTGGGAAGTCACAGAGGTTCTCCTCTGGATCCATGACGTCCCCTAGTCCTTCTTCCTTTGGATTCTACAATAAAAAAATGTTCCAAATTTGAGCCAATCCCCTTGCACACCCCTATGTCCGATTTTGTTGAAGAGTCCTACCCTTTGAAATTCCTTGAAGATAATATTTCTTGATTTTTATTGAGATTTTTCTTAGGTGGCTTTGGTAATTTAAAATGTAATTAACTATAGAGGCTTGCCCTTATAGGAAGCATGTTCGAACCCGTCTTAATATAAACCCTATTTAATTCTTTATATTAAATAGGGGAACTTGTTGGCAAATACAAAGCTGCAGACCACGTCATACCTTACTTAGTTTATTTGATCGAGCCACATCCTCAATTCTTGTGTTTATCCTTCGGGATAGATACAAGATTTGAGGTACAGTGCTCTTTCAAAAATTATGGGGTCAGTTTGATTTCATACTTCAACGTCATTCCGAAGCGGGCGACGGGATTTTGATTGAAAATATGGGGTCAGTTTGATTTCATACTTCAATTTCCTTCCGAAGCAGGCGACGAGATTTTGATTCCAACGACCGACAGCTTCTTACAGGCAACCCCACAAACCAACCCGAAATAACGCCGACAGCTTCTTGCGACTCCATTGGGGAACAAGCTTTCTCTCCATACAAATCAAGAAATATTATCTTCACACATCGGTAATATGTCAATGTTCCAGTTGGACCAAATTACCCTTCTTCCATTAGCGTACTTTACCCATTTCTATCTTGGGAAAGTATGGCTAACTCCTTGGACTTTAGGACTAGCTGTTCAACCAACTTTGAATAGAGGGGTTCAGAAGGCCATTAAGGACTCTTTAAATTTTCATGTGGGGTCGGACCCCCAATAGGNGAAAAATATGGCGTTAGTTTGATTTCATACTTCAACGTCCTTCCGAAGCGGGCGACGGGATTTTGATTCCGGTGACCGATAGCTTCTTATGGGCAACTCCCCTCTAACCCCGAAATAACGCCGAAAGTAACGATACATATACTTGCGTAGTATGCTAATATATATATATATATAAATTTAAAAGTTAAATTCTTATTTTTCTTCAGGATCAAGTTTTTGGTTTTGTTGCAAAATAAGGAAATATAAGTGAAAAATACTATCAGAACTATTGATATACTGTGCATAAGCATTAAGTATCCAGGGATCAGTAACCTCTCCACCTTTTCTTTCGGGACTTTAGAAACATTTCCATGATTGGTATTTGGTAGAATTCTTAGACCCAGACGTGACTTAATCGGTCGATGACCTGCAGGTTTTGGAGGACTTAGAAAAGAGTCCTGAAAATATTGGCAAGTTTTGAAAGTTCTTCTTTGGGGAGTTAGTTCGGAGGNCGGATTAACTCCATCTGGGCATTTTCTACCACGAATTGGGTCCCGCGCTGGGTCCTAAACTTTCTCACAACTCCTTTTCAGATTTGGTTTGCTACTTTGCAAATTGAACCAAATCATGTTGTGCTGCGCGCACTTCAAAATATTAATCAATTTTACACCCTTTTAAATAAAGATGTAAAAATTACCTGTAAATTAAGACCCGCCCGGTCTACAGATTAACCTCTATGTTCAGTGCTTGCACTAAAGATTACAAGGTGTTTGGCCATATAGCTAACCCTAGAACTTTTTGTTTTAAATCCCGCTGCGATGGCCTACCCAACGCTGTCCTTTTCTTGCAACCTGCCGACGGACCGCGACGCCCGTAATGTCGCTCCCACCATCAAGTTCGGAGCTGGATTTGAAGACCTTGAGTTTATCCTCGGGAAAGCCCCGTTAGTGGTACTGAAGATCGCTACCCCGAAAGTTTAAGAGCGGTCTGTAGAATTCAGTTTGAACTGCCTTCAAGACTTCCCTGCCGGCAAGAAGGCTAAAGCTGCTGCCGTCACGACACCCGTCATCAAGCCTGCTGTCCCCGCAGCTGCTAAGGGGAAGGAAGTGATGATTTTCGAAGATTCGATTTAAGGATTAACTGTTCCACCACCCGTGTTTGAGATCGGTTCGAGCTCAAGCACTGTACCACTGACCTGAACTCAAAGGAGGAACCGCAATAGGAGAATTCAGAGGGCCATCAAAGCATAGACTCCTGAAAACACACCTGATGAGGAGGAGCCTCATCAAGTTGAAGAGGTATTACCAAAAATTTACCCACTCCTGCGAGAGAGTAGATTCCTTCCACTGACAGATATCGATGGATATGAGAGTATCTGGAAGATTGATGCTCCATTCCCATCACCTCATGGACATGGTGAGGAGGGAAAGAAATTCAGCCCCATCACCCGAGTTAGTGTAGTCTTCAGAAGGCTTGCTATTAAAGAAGTATGTTCTATTAGTGAATTCATTAGACGAGTGGGACATGCGATTTCCCCTCATGCCCCCGAGTTAGTGCAGTCTTCAGAAGGCTTGCTACTAAAGAAGGATGTTCTGTTAGTGAATTCTCGAGTTAGTGCAGTCTTCAGAAGGCTTGCTATTAAAGAAGTATGTTCTATTGGTGAATTACTTAAACGAGTGGGACATGAAATTTCTCCTCATATGAAGAATGAAATTTTGAAGGATATTAAGTCCGCTAGAAAATCTCGTAGGTCGACTATAGAGTCTCCTACCCGTGTTTCTCGTTTGGCTCCGTTTGGGAAACCGAGTTGATACCGTTATGGTCACCGTCAATCATACCACCACCAGAACCACAGGTCGCCGACCAATTAAGTCAAGACTGGGTTTGAGAGGTTTACCCATTATTCCTACCATCATGGAAAGAAAGACAAGACGATTACCTGACACTGTAGCCGGTCTACACCACGGGGAGCATACCTTCCCTCTACATACCGATGTCTCTACTGAGACGCCCCATCCTGAGGCATCATCTTTGAAAAGGAAGAAGGTATGGGTACCTCAGGTCGCTGCACCGATACAGTTCAGTGAGCCTACAAGACAGGAAGCAAAACCAATGCTTGAAATGTCTGACATCGTCGCGACAATAGCCAGCGAGATGGAGGAACAAGTTGAGGATTTCTATCAAGGTCCTCCAGATCTTAAAGCAATCAAGGAATCAATGATTGAGGAAAAGGTTGATAAACTCAGGATCGAGATTTCTGAGTTGGCTCGAGCATACGGAGTTTCCGTCGATAGTGACAATGAGAATTTTGATTACAAAATTACTTGGAGAAAGATTTCATGGATGTCCATGTGATCGAAACCAGAGCTACCACATCTGCGTGCGAGGCTCAACCTCACACGGAAGAGAACGCCGTAGATGAGCTGCGTAGGGTTATCCTCCTCTCAGGAATGAGCAAGTTGTTCTACTGGAGAAAAGAATAGAAGAGATGACTGCAGCTATGACTGCAATGGCCACCATTCAGGGGCAATCACAAGCACCACGATTGGCTTCTCTAGAAATTAACCAGCCAGAAATCATACACATCACAGATGAAAGAAGGGAGGCTACTTCGACAGCAAAGATTAATCAGCCAGAAATCATACACATCACAGATGAAAGAAGGGAGGCTACTTTGACAGACCAAGAAGAACAACCAAAGAAGGTACACATCGCAGATGAAAGAAGAGAGGCTACTTTGACAGACAAAGAAGAACAACCAAAGAAGGATTCTCCATCAAGTGCCAGGCTGCTAGAAAAGAAGTTCATGGAAATGGTTGAACAAGTACGAGATGCCTTAGCTCAGTCCAAGGGCGGTGAAGACCTTATCCGGAGGAATTTGATGTCGTGCCTTTCCCCAAGGGTTTTGTAACCCCAAACTTCAAGATATTTGATGGGACTGAAAATCCCTGACAACACATAGCACATTTTCGAGCCAATTGTGAAAACACAAGGAATAGCGAAGCTCTACTCTGCCAGCAGTTCGTTAGCAGCTTGTCAGGGATTGCTTTCGACTGGTACGCCGACCTGCCCAACAGGTCAGTTAAAACATTTTCTGAGTTGGAACAGTGATTTGTGAAAAGATTTGCTTGGGCGCAGCATCATGTGTCTATTGGAGAACTCATGATGAAGAAGCAGATGCCTAGTGAAACCTTGACAGACTATATTTTTTAGGTGGAGAAACCTTAGCATGAAATGTGAACCTCAGCTATAGGAACATCAAGCGATTGAGATTCTACTCAAAAGCATTCATGGGCCAGTAACTTTCATGCTTAAGGGACTCACCATCAAATCCTTCGAGAAGCTACTCAGTAAAGCCAGCAGTCTGCAGGAAGAAATGAAGCACATGGAGCCACATGAAAAGGCTAAGGTGACCAGCGTATTTGAAAAGTAATCAGGGGTAGTTGCAACTGTCGACAATAGAAAGCAACTGATAAATATATATGTAGAAGATCATCGTTAGTCTTCATCACAGTACTCTCAGAAACAGAGCAGTCAATCCAACCAACGACCGTCTCAGGAGGGATCACCTCGAACAGCAGGTAAAAGAATATCATTGTTAGAACGACAGAAAGTTGTTTACTCCTTGAAAGATGAAGTTGTACCTAAGATATTCAAAAGCTTGATGAAGAAACCAGAAGTCAAATTGCCTGATCCAAAGAAACCCGAAGAGGTAGATAAGAAGAATGAACCAAATTATTGCCCGTACCACCGGTTGCTTGGGCACACTATAGAAAAATGCTTCGTCTTTAAAGACTAGCTCGAGAAGAACCTCAAGGAAGAAAAAATTATCCAGGCAATTGATTCCCCATTGAATCAGGCCGTAGAGCTCATTGTATCTTTCCAAATTTTATGCCCAAATACAGGACAAAATTTTGATTTGAAAGAAAACCTGCCATAACTTCAAATTAACTCCTCCAAATCAATCTTTGACCTCAGAGAAGAAGATTCCATCCGAAATTTGATCTTCCCATTAGCTCCAACCTACTCTTCAATGAAGTCGTGAGCCCATTTCAGTCAAATCATACCTCCACTTGATTTCACTCCAAATTGAGCATACCAAGAGCTTCACAAAGACCTAAGGAGTGCTCTAGAAAAACTTGATTGAAGCTTCACTTCACCTAGCTAAGGTTGGCCATTTCGAACTAGATCTTGTTCGGTTTTGGTGAACTGTGAAACGAACTATTTCACAACCTACTAATCACCACATGGATGAGTTCTACTTTGTGAGATGAAGCCTTAGGAAGAAATCCCGCTCGATTTCATGGAGAATCAAGGGAGAGGTTTCTTCCAAATAACGGACGGCTCGCGAGATAGGTCTGTTTGGAGAAGATAAACGAATGTCATCAATTTTTTTGAAATAAAAATGGACAGCTATGATTTGTTTGGACAAGTGATTCGTCCGTATAAAACCATCCAAACCGCGGAACACGTGATTTCCACGAGTTAAAACGCTGCAAATGGAATCCTGTCACGCGGTTTTCAATGGGTCCCACGATCTAGTCAGCACTTGCATGGATAAATAAGAAAATCTGGAGTTTCTTATTTAATTAAATTCTAAATTCTTAGAAAATTTATATCTTGTCACACAAAAATCACAAAAAAAAACAAAAATACTTATGAACTTAGGAATATCAGTAGAATATTTTGGACATAAAATTAGAATTTAATTAATTATATTTAATCTTTAAATAATTAATTACTCTCTAGAGTAATTTAATTATTAAAAATTATTTAAGATTTTAAAAATTCTAAAAAAATTAGGGAATTATCTACAAGTCCATAGGAACCTTCCATATTTTTCCTATGCCTAGAAAAACTCCATAGACATCATTTTCTTATATTATTTCAATATTTAAAATTATCTTTAAAATAATTATAAAACTTAAGGAAATTAGAAATTAAAATCAGAAATGATTAGAAAACTTAGAATGACATTTTTGAACTCTAAAATGATAAATCTTTAACCATATATAAATTTAAAAATGACATTTCATTTTTAGGGTTAAACTTTTAAAAATAAAAAATTACATATTACTGTAGTCTTCTTTAGGCCTGGATACTAGCCTTAGTGACACTTAAAGTTAGCAAAACTCTAATCCTAAGACATAAATGGCATAAGGTTGAATTCACATCCACATAACCATTGAGTCTAACCCCTTAGATTCAATATGACAAGATATTTAAACCCAGACTTGATCTGAATTCAAGTTAAATCAAACAAAACACTTAGATTTCATCTAGGTGAACCCAAAACCCTAATTAGATTTAAACCACATTTAAACATAATCAAACCCACTAAACTTTAATTAAATTGGGTTTAACACAAAATCAAACTTTAATTAGGTCTAAAAGACATCATTAGACTTAATTAACCCATTAAACCTTAAAATAATTTGGTTTAATACAAAATCAAACTTTAATTAGGTTTGAAAGACATGTTAGACTTAATTAACCCATTAAACCTTAATTAAATCAGTTTTAATACAAAATCAAACTTTAACTAGGTCTAAAGACATCATTAGACTTAATTAATCCATTAAACCGTAATTAAATTAGGTTTAATACAAAATCAAACCGTAATTAGAACTAAACCACATTTAGACCTAATTAAACCCTAATTAAAGCTTAAATACATTAGGTTTAACTTAACAAACCCTAATTACTCCACCTGATTAAACCCTAGTTAAACCTAATTTAGGTTTAACTTAGCAAACCCTAATTAAGCCTAAACCACCTTTAGACCTAGTTAGACCTTAACTACATTAGGTTTAACACAACAAATCTTAATTAGGTCTAACTCTTATTAGACCTAACTAATCAATTAAACTTTACCTAAATTCGGTTTAATTAACCTTACACCTAATTAGACTTAACCCATATTAAGTCTAATTAATAAATTAAACCTTACCCAAATTAGTTTAGTTAACCTTAAACTGAATTAGACTTAACCCATATTAAGTCTAATTAATCAATTAAACCTTACCAAAATTTTGTTTAATTAACCTTTAAACCTAATTAGATTTTACCCATATTAAGTTTAATTAATCAATTAAATCTTACAAAAATTAGGTTTAATTAACCTAAACTCTAATTAAACTTAACCATATTAAGTCTAATTCATCAATTAAACCTTACCTAAATTAGGTTCAATTAACTTTTATCTAGTTAGACTTAACCACAAATAAGTCTGATTAATCAATTAAACCTTACCAAAATTATGTTTAATTAACCTTAAACCCAATTAGACTTAACCCATATTAAGTCTCGTTAATCGATTAAACCTTACTAAAATTAGGTTTAATTAACCTTTAAACCCAATTAGACTTAACCTATATTAAGTCTAATTAATCAAGTAAACCTTACCAAAATTAGATTTAATTAACCTTTAAACTCAATTAGACTTAAACCAAATTAAGTCTAATTAATCAATCAAACTTTACTCAAATTAGGTTTAATTAACCTTAAAGTTAATCAGACTTAAACCATATTGAGTATAATTAATCAATAAACCTTACCTATATTAGGTTTAATTAACCTTAACTTAATTAGACTTGATTCATATTGAGTGTAATTAATCAATTAAACCTTACCAAAATTAGGCCTAACCCTAATTAGGTTTAATCAATCCAAAGAAAACCTAATTTGAGTTCAACCTAACTTGAACTCAAGTTAACTCAAACATTAGGATCAACCCACATTAAGCCTAACTTAATCAAAACTTAACTTGAGTTTAACCTAACTTGAACTCATTGAACCTAATTTAATCAAAACTTAACTTAAGTTTAACCTAACTTGAACTCAAGTTAACCCAAACATTAGGTTCAACTCACATTGAACCTCATTTAATCAGAACTTAACTTGAGTTAAACCTAAACTGAACTCAAGTTAACCCAAACATTAGGTTCAACCCACATTGAACCTAATTTAAACAAAACTTAACGTAAGTTTAACCTAACTTGAACTCAAGTTAAGCTAAATATTAGGTTCAACCTAAATCAACTTCAAACTTAAGTTCAACCATATTGGACTTAAGTCAAACCTATAACTTAGATTCAACCCAACCTGAATCTAAGTCAATCAGACTCTAGGTTAAACATATACTGAACCTAAATAAAACCTTAAATTTAGGTTTAATTCAAATTAAACTTAGATCAACATAAACTTTAGGTTCAATAAAAATTGAACCTAACTCAATTCAACCCTTAAGTCTTAACTACAGTGGACATAAAACCAATTCAAACCTTAGGTTCTACATGCATTAATCCTAAAATAATTTAAGTACTACCAACATTGGACTTAAAACATTTTTAATCCTTAGGTTCTACCTACATTGAACCTAAATCATTTTGAGTCCCACTCATATTAGACTTAAACTATTCCAAACTCTAGGTTTTACCCACATTGAACCTAAAGCATCTTCAGTTTCACCGACATTAAACCTAAATCTTAGCTTTTAATCAAACTCTCTCAGGTCTAATTGACATATGACCTAAAACTAATGACATCATAAAAATCTAACTCACCAACATAAATGACATAAATTCATCTTAAAAGACATTGAAACGCAACTTAAACATCAGTGTTCATATTTACAAAGATTTCTTGGATGACGCAATCTATTTTTGCTGATAAGAATCTTCCGGTCCTAGTTTAAACACCTTTCAAACTAAGTAAATCTGAATACTTCATGGCCCTGGGACGATGGAGCCATAGGCATCTTGACCGGGTCATTCAAACATTATTCAACCAGTTAAATGACCAACTAAAATTGATAAATCTGACAACATGGTTTTATGCTAATCATGTTCTTGTCGGCATTAGTTTTGGTTGGACAAGTTGCCCGTAAGAAGCAGTCGGTCACTAGAATCGAAATCAGTGTCCCGCTTCGGAAGGACGTTCAAGTTTAGAAAAGTAAGAAATCAAACTAACCTCATATTTTTCATAGTTTAAATGAAAGAGTGATTTACCTCAAATTCTGTATCTATCCCGAAGGATAAACACAAGACTTGAGGATGAGGCTCGATCACAAATTAAGAAGTATATGACATTCATTTGGTCTGTGAAACCTTTGTATTTGCCGACAAGTTTCATTATTTAATATAAAAAATTAAATAGGATTTCTATTAAGCTGGGTTTAGATATGCTTCCTATAAGGGCAAGCCTCTATAGTTAATTACATCGTAAATGAACAAAGTCACCTAAGAAGACTCTAGAAAAACATAAGCTATCATAATGTTTAACTTCAGCTTTGAGGAGGAATATTTAGGTATTTCATCCTGCCAATTTTATTAGTTAGGGCTTACATTTGTGTGGAACGATCACACAAATAGCCTAGAAGATGTGGGGGTTTTGGTTTTGACGGACGACAACCTCAAAATCCTAAGACGTATATGGTATAGCAGAGCTATGAAAATGCATAAAGATAAGATGAGGATTTACATTGCATAACCAAGAAACCTCGAAGTCTTATGGCTTTGTTATTTAAATCTAACGAAGGAAGATTGGTTTAGCTGCGGAAGACAAGTTTTGTGTTGAAGTTGGTCGTACTGCCCACCATGCTAGCTCTAAGCTCCTTGACGTGACAAATTTAAGTTTTCTGGTGTGTCAAGTTATGATGACAAATCAGGTGGCCCTACGATTGAAGTTTTTTTAAATTTTATGGGAGCAACTTCTGTTAGGATTCCACGGATCCCTCGTCCAGACACTATTATTTTCTATTGGATTCACTTAGTTCAAATGAATTTACTAAACTCAACTTAATGAGTTTCATAATTTCATTTAGACCGTGGGAAGCCTGTTAGCAACCGTGTATGTTACCTCATCCGAGGAATTCTCGATCACTCGATAGAGACATCTTAATTTAGTTGAAGTTATAGTTTTGTGTGATGTTTTTAATTAAATTTTGAGTTGTTTTTTATTTTGAGTGTTGTGGAGGTGAATTTTATCTTTGCTAATTTTAATTTTAGTTTTGGTTTTAGTTTTGGTTTTGGTTTTGTGGCTATCCTCATAGTTTTTGTTTTCATGCAGGGTGACATCATTATTTAACATGCAAATTTACAGTTATAAAAGTGCAGTACGAAAGTACAAGGAAGGCAACGCTGAAAAGTATAAAAGCGTACCTGACGAGTCTTATCGTTCCACCACCTCAAACTCAAAAAGCATGCTAAGGCAGTTTATATGAAATAGGGAAGTAAAATTTTGGCAACCTACCTAACCCTAGGTCATTTCTTGGTGGGTCCTTAGAAGTTTAATTAAGGATGATGTTGCCAAGCAAAATATATTTAGTTTAGTAGATCTCTGAAGTATCCAATAAATCTGGAGAAAGTAACAGGTCTGTGCTACTCTCTCGCTGCCTGTTAGAAAATCCCGAGTTTTGTTAAACTTTTTATGTTGCGTAATAACTCATCCTGCAAATATCCTTAGTGCTTAGTGAACATTGATTTATCAATTATCCTTAAGAATAGAGTAATTATCATTTGTAATTTAATTTTGAAGATTATGTGGGTGAAGACCCTTAAAGAGGCAAGTAAGTGTTATTGGAACACTTAATCAAATTTTGGTCCTAATTAGACTTGTAGTGTTTGGAAGATTTCTAATTTTAAATGATGCTTACTTTTCTAATCCTTTTTTAAATGAAACTTGATTTAGCCTAAGTCACTACTAAGCCCTTAATACCTAGGTTAGTGTCTTAATTAGTTTTGAAAAGGATAAGCTTTAGGTGGTCATGATTCATGATTTAAATTTTATTTGAAAATCAAAATAGGGGTATTAAATTAATTAATTATTGACTTCAAAAGTCATACTCCTGAGTCCTGGGTTCATTTATTTTAACAAACTTTCAAATTTTAATATTTTAGAAATTTATTAACATATCTTTTCAATTAAGAAAGTGAGCTTTGTCTCTACTAATTAACCCCTTTGTGTTCCAAACATCCAAATTAAGATCAGAGGTTACCCATTTTCCTTCTTGAATTAAGCCTAAATGTTAATTAAGGCTAAATTTCTCAAATTAAACATTTGCCTCCAAGGCTCTAACACTTCATAATTTTTCAAATTTAATTCAAATGACTTTGAAATTCTTATCCTACCTCATTCATGGGTCAATTAAGAGATCAGAGGAGAAAATGTGATTCTTCAAAATTTAATTTAATTTATATGATTATTTTCATGCAAAAGTAGCATTTTTCAAAGAATATTCTTAACTTGACCAAGGTAAACTCTAATCCCTCAAAAGTTTTATTGGAGGTAGACATAAACTAGAGAAGCCTTTGGACAAAATTTCATGATTTTTTGAAATTTATTTGAATTTTAAGAATTATTATAAGTTCTAGGGTATTTATTAAATATAAATTATTTTAAATTGATAAAATTAAGTTTTATATTTTTGAAAAATCCTCCTAAGGTGAAAGAACTTAGAGGAGGAAATTTTATATTTTTTTGAATTTTATTTGATTTATTGGAATTATTCTTATTGAAAAACCATTTTAGCCTTTAAAAATTATTTTTAATCTTTGAAATTCAGTTTATTTAATTAGAAAATTAGGAAAAATTTCTTAATTGTTCCTAAGTGCTTAGGAAGTAATTTACAACATTCCCATGAGTTTTATTATTTTTGAGATTTTTAGGGATTTTTATTTATTTAAATATTTAAAATGAGCTAAAAATTAGGTTTTTATTTTAAATATCGTTTTATTTTTAGAAAATACCCTTGATCATAGAGAACTAAAAAAAACAAGTTTTATAATTTTAAAAGTTATATTATAATCATTAAAAATTATTTTAGTGCCAAAAATGTTAATTAACTTGAAAAATTAATTTAAGTTATCAAATGAACTTAAAATGATTTTAAATTTTTATGGTGAGTTCTCTAGATCCTAAAAAAATAGAGGAGATCAAGAATCAAGTCATTTTGTTGTTTGCATTTTTTAAGATAAATTATTTTAATAATTTAGGGTGGAGATTAGGTGCATTTTATATGACTTAACTCATGAAAAATTTTTCCAGGGATTCTTGGATTTTTCTAAGCAACATGCTAATTTCCATGATTAATTTAAGCAAATAGTGCATATAAACTTGAAAAATATGATTCTCTATCTAGGGACCTTCTCTGACTTTGGAAAAATCAGGGAAGGCTCCCTAAGATAGAGGCAACAACATGCTAAAATTTCAAGCTTTAGTGTGATTACTAGGTGCATGGAGAATCAAAACATTAAAATAAGTGTTTAATTAATTAAAAATAAAATATGCATCACATGGACTTAAAATTATTTCCACATTGTTCTCCTCTGTTCCCTTGGCAAGTGGGTATTTTTATTTTATTTTTGTAAATTTTCTACACAAAGATATGAATTTTGAAACTACGGAATTAAATCCTTATTTATCTATTTAAACGCGCGGCGCCACATCAACCTACAGCACTCCGAAGCTCCACGCGGCACGCTCCCATTCAACTTCTTCGTCTACCTCAGCACTGACTCAGCCCACGGTTTATGTTCCGAAGTGCTATCCAGTTTGATCTCAATCCTTCATCTGATACACATGCGATCGAACAACCGCCCGTAATCGTCCCCGATAGCCAAGAACGAGAACTTTCCATATTCTAGCTTTAAGATCTCTCTCATTTCTTATCCAAATTAGATGATTTTTTTTAAATGCTCCTCTATACTAGAGGAACATATCGATACGGTTAAAATTCCATGAAATCAACTCAAAACAAATGGAGAGTTTAAATAAACTCGTGAATAAGAGAAGTTTTATACCTTGGCTTTGAGAAGTGAAGCTTCAATAAAAGGTTCTTGGCATGTTCATTAGGACCCAAAGAGGCTAGAGATTGAGCCTTTATCCTTGGTTTAAAGCCTAGGTGTGATTTTGATCAAGACCAATTTTGGGTGTTGGTTTAGAGCTATTGTGGAGGCTATTTCAGAGGGTAATTTAATGGGGCTTAGTCTTCTTTTGTTGTTGTGAAGGTGTGGGCACAAGCAATTGAAGTTTGGTGGAGTTTACATGGATGTCCAGTTTCTGCCCTAATTTTTAAGCTCAAAATTAGGGTTACACACGGGGAATCAAGGCAATGGACTGATTGGAATGGGCTATGGAGGTCTCGAAGAAGCTCTGTGAGTGATTTGGGAAGCTCTCTATGAGAAAATTTTAGCACACCTCCCATGGCCGTGGAGGTGAATTATTATAAAAATGGTCATGGGGTGGCTCTCAGGGCAAATGTTTGGGTGCATTGTGGTGCTTAGGGGTGATTTTAAATAAAAATGGCCATGGGGTGGCTCTCAAGGCATAAGTTTGGGTGCATTGTGGTGCTTAGGTGTTAGGAGCTCTACAATTTGATTTGGCTGAGCTGGACTCTAGGTTTGATTTGGGTGAGATTCAAGAGGGGTGGCCCTCATTTTTGGCTTCTCCGGCGACTATGCGGCCGGCCATGGCAGGGGGAGGTGGCTAGCAGCTCAAAGCATCTAGGGGAATCTATCAAAGCAATTTAATGCAATGGGGTTTAGTTTTGGTAAGGGTACATTAAGCATGTGCATTTTTGGAAATAAGATTCCTTAATTTTGGGGACTTTTGGTCCATGGCTTATTTAAGGTAGTTAGATGGGTTTTGGCTCAGTTTTAAGGTCTAACCAATGGATGAGGTGGAGTTAATTTGATTGCTTTAAGGTGGTTTGGTCATGTTTAATGCTTGGGTTCAATGTGGGTTCAAGTGATCAAAGATTTGGTTTGGGCTAGGTTAGCCATGTCAATTGACCCAGTTTATTAATCAATATCATGTAAATGATTGTCATGAAGATATTGGGTGAAGGGTCGAAGTGATTTTGAGTTCAATTGGTAGGTCAATTTGAGGGATTTTTTAAATTTTGTC
Source organism: Phalaenopsis hybrid cultivar (assembly GCA_002079205.1). Classification (NCBI taxonomy): domain Eukaryota; kingdom Viridiplantae; phylum Streptophyta; class Magnoliopsida; order Asparagales; family Orchidaceae; genus Phalaenopsis; species Phalaenopsis hybrid cultivar. Next base: position 339,725 of record JXCR01061086.1, read on the forward strand.
AATTTGTGCATGTTGGGCTAGACATGGATCTAGATTGGAATAGCTTTGGGCTAAGTGCAAATTTAATGTCTTAGATGATCAAGGGAGATGTTGTGAAGATTTTTCATGAAGAGATGGAGTGGAAATTTTGGGGCTAAGGCCATCAATTTGGTGAGATTTTCAGACATGGCCAATTTTGAGCAAATTTGGGGGTTTTGAACTTACGCTAAAATAAAATGAAATTAAGGTCTCAAAAAGGCCAATTGAAGGTCAATTTTGATGTAATTGGATGTTATGAAGATTTTTCAACACAAATTGTGGCAAATGTAGTAGGCCATGGGCTATATTTGGTGGAACCAAGCCATAGGGCCAAAATTGGGTTTTTGGTTTAGCTCAAAATTGGGATCAAATCATGGACCAATTGGGCTTGGATTTGGTCTATATTAGTCATATCAAGGATGAACTTAAGTTTAGAATTGAAATTGGGGTAAATTTAGACCAATTGGATAAATATTTAGAGTGATTTAAGGAATATATGGGCCTTTAAAGGGCAATTTCGGGGATTTGATCAAAGATGGTTAAATTGACCAAATTGGGTCATGTGATAGTTGAGAAAAAGGAAATTGGGAATATTTGGGAGGTTTTGGAAATTTTTGGGTTTTTTTTTTGGAATTTTTGGAGTTTGGGGAGGGGTATTTTGGTAATTTGGCCAATTTTGGTGATTTCGAGTAGTTTGGGTGTTTTTAAGGTGTTTGAAATGATTTTTGAACCAAGTTGGGTTATTTGGGTAAATTTGGGAATTTTTGCCAAATTTGGGGTCTCAAAGGTATTTAGGTAATTTGGGGGAAAGGATAGGTTGGGGATCTTAGTAGAGTTGGAGTGCCAACCACCATTAATAAGCTATGAACCAATGGAACCCACCTACATGAGTTTCCCAAAAGTATCAAGGGACCAAAGCTTAGAAGTTTAAGTTTAGGATAGTGAGTAATTGTGAGTGCAAATATGTACCTTAAGCCCTAGACCAACACCCAGGGTCAACCCTAAGGTCAAGCAGTCCTAAGGGTAACTCATCTTGAGTTCCCCCATAGTGACCCCACCCAGTAAGTGCTAGAGGTTAGGACAAATATGTGGAACTTCAAGTTGAGTAAAGAAGAGTGTAGAATTTCTAATGGTGAGGGTTCCTTTATAGATTTCTAAGAATAGTCAATAGGAAAGTCCTATGGCTAAAACTTAGGTTACTAAAGAGGAAAAACTAAACCTCAACCAAAAGTGAGGACAACAGTTCACTTTTGCAGGTTTATTGAAGACATGAAAACAAAATTTTGCTCTAGCCTTTGCATGTTATAGGGTGTGCTAACACTGTTTTGGTAGGACGACATTCAAAAGTGGAATTTCAAGATAACAAAACCAGACAAAAGCAAACAAAACAAAATAAATGGCATAAACAAAATGACATGACATAACACAAAACCAAAACTTTTAGGATAGCTACAAAACCAGAACTTTTAGGATAGCCATAAAAAAATTGAAATGACAAATATAAAACTACAGAAAGAAAAAAAAATAAAATGACATGACATGACATGGACAAAACAAAACCTTTAGGGTATAATAAGATTGTTAGGAATTTATTACCCCAGGAATAAAATATTTGATGTTTCTTTTCTTAATCTTGACATTTTAGAGGAATGATTGTTAACGAGAATCAGGAGTTTTTTTAAGTAAATGTAGAATTTCTTAAGATGTAATTAACCATAGGAGCTCGCTCCTATAATAAAATTAAGAATTCAGAATTGGTGATCAACCTAAATCTCTGGTTATCAGACCATTTATGTGGTTATCCTTATATGAGATTTTTGACATTCTAGAGTCATCTCTATAGGTTTACCACCCAACATTTCTCTTGTTTTCTATCATTTACCCTTCCCCTTTTTTCTTAATTCCTTTAATACTTAAGGATTTTTTATTGATCCAAAAGATTAAGGTAAATTGGAAAAATACCGCAATTAGATAAATAAACAGAGTGGCAACTCCAATATCCTTATTGACAATAGACACAACGACATGAGGGCACGAACGAGAATTGGTGGCAACCGCGAATGACGAGCCTCGATCGCCATGAACTCCTCCTAAAACCTTGAAACATATACCTTCCTTCCAAGGGTGGTTGGCATATCTGAGACGCTTTATTTCTAATCTCACAGGTAGGTGTCAACCCTTCTCGACATTATTTAAAAAAAACGCCAAATTTGTTTGGGAAGAGAAATTTCAGCGGGCCTTTGATAACGTTAAACAATATTTAATGACACCTCCAGTTTTGACAGCCCTATCCCAAAGAAATCGTTGATACTTTATACCGCAGTCTTAGCCCAAGTCAATGATGAGGGTAAAGAAAATGCTCTCTACTATTTTGAGTCGCCATCTATTACCGACGGAGATAAGATATCCACCTATCGAGAAGCACTATCTAGTGTTAATTTGGCCACCCAAAAACTTAGACATTAAATGCTTTCTCATAAGGACACCCAAATCTCGAAAGTTAACCCATTACAATATTTGATGACCTGACCAACACTCTTCGGATGTCTAGCAAGATGGTCAATGATCTTATTCCAATTTCATATAACTTTTGTTCACCTCCGTGCTATCAAGGGATAGATTCTAGCAGAATTTCTCGTTGCACACCCACTGCTAGCTGGGTCCCCTCTCAACGATGAGTTACCAAACAAGAAAAGACATTAAATGGAATTCTCTAGCGTGTAACGCTGGAAAATGTACTTCGATGGTGTTTCTTCAGTTAAAAAAGACAAAGGATCAGACATAGTTATACCAAACAAAGCAGGGATCGATTTGATATTCATCATGGCAAATAAGGGTCTGTTGAGGTTCTCAAACCACCTAACAGAGTCGTGCACCAACAATGAAGCAGAATATGAAGCTTTTATTACTGGATTGGAATAGGTAATCTCATTGGATATAACAAACATTGTCATTTATGGTGACTCTCAGCTTGTCATCCAGCAAGTCACCAGTCAATACAAAATTTTGAAACCACGGCAAGCAGAATACCATCAGTACATGATGAAGTTGTTGAAGCAGATCCCCAATGTGACTTTCTACTCGATTCTTATGGGAGATAATGCTCATGCAGATTAACCCAGTAAAACTTGCTAAGGAGCTATCCTGTCCCCTAGAGAATTGCATTGAAATCAATATACAAGAAAGAAAATTTTTGTATCAAATCAAACTTGAAACTCTACACAAGCTCGAAAAAGAAGAATTGATAAATGCAATTACTGATATCAATGAAGATTGTCACAAGCCATTAATAGATTATTTACATACTGGAAAGCTACCAGAGGATAAGTCTGAAGCACATCACATTACGAAAAGGGCTATGTCATACATCTTAATTGGTGATGTCCTCTATAGGAGATCATTCAACCAGATGTGACTACGATGTTTAAGGAAAGTTGAAGCATAAAATATTGTAAAAGAAGTACATGTTAGATTGTGTGGCACACACAAGTCAGGGCAAAAGATAAAAATGAAGAACAAAAGACTCGGATATTATTGACTAGCAAAGATGTCAGAATGCATGGATACAACCAGAAGATGTCACGAGTGTCAGGTGCATGGGGTGGTATTACACCAACCTCCGAATATACTGCACCCAATCATTACCTTGTGGCCATTTGAGTGTTAGGCACGGACATAATAGGTTCATAAACCCTCCATCTTTCAAAGGAAACAAGTTTACACTTGCCGCTACGAATTACTTCTCAAAATGGGCAGAGGCAGTACCATTACGAGACGTTACGACACAACACATCCTTCAATTCTTCAAAAGCCAAATCGTCTACCTTTTTAGAGTACCACGAAGAATAATTTCTGATAATGAGACAGCTTTTAAAAGCACAAAATCAACAATTATGTCAAGCAACATGGGATAGATTGAAGTTACTTTATAATTTACTATCCCAGAGCAAATGGCTTGGCTGAAGCCTTCAAAAATATATTGCTACAAATTTTAAAGAAAACACTGGATGAAAATGAAAGGGATTGGCACAACAAATTGTTAGAAGCCTTGTGAGCATAATGGACGATGTTCAAGACTCCCACTCATTGTACACCCTACATGCTCGTGTTTGGGTCTGAGATTGTGCTACATTAGAAATTCAAACACCGTCTCTCAGAGTCGATGTTGTCAACCAACTCACAATAAAAGAAAGTGCAAAACTAAGACTTGAAGAACTAGAGATTCTTGAGGGAAAATGACTTGAAGCACAACAACACTTGGAACTTTACCAAACAAAGATGGTATAAGCCCATGACAAATTAGTTTGCCCAAGGACATTCAAAGTCAGTGACCTCGTATTCGTGCTCAAAAAGCCAATTCTTGCACTCGGAAAGATAGGTGGAAAATTTGAGCCAACTTGGGAGGGGTCATTTGTCATTGAAAAGGTCTATCTAGGAGGAGCCTACTAGTTAGTAGATTTTCAGGGTGAAAGACTCATGCTACCAATCAACGGACAAAACCTGAAGACATACTACTTAACCTAACATTGTTTGTCATTGCTTAATTTGAAATTTTGAAATTTAGATTATTTTAGGGTTATCTATGTGGCCAAATGTCTGTGAGCGGGTCCAAAATTTTTGTAATAAGATTAACCTCAACATAATAAAAATTTTTGAAAATTACACACTTCAATTTTCTCTTTTTAGACTTAATATCTTGCATACAAAAATAAATGACTTATTCACCAAAATGAAACAAATTTTCTTTTGATAAATACTTTGTTTTTTTCTTGTTCACGCTAAGTTTTAGCTCACTGATATTTTTTCCATCCTCTGCAGATAAATGTCAGGCCACTGGCTGATCTTCGCCTTTAAATATGGTTGGAATCTTGCACTCAACAAGGAAATGGCGTCGCAGGGCAGTAGCATAGACTTTAACATGGAATTGAGTCAAGTGGACATGGATTATGAGGGGCGTCTAATTGACATGGTTAGCCGATAGAAAAAGGAAAGGCTTCCCTCACTGCTAAGGTTGGCCATGAAAGACAATTGGTCACTGAAGCAAATAAATGTGATGGTACAACAAGACCCGATGGAGGGGCCTAGCCGCCTACCATCCATGATAGCTACGCCAACTAGGGGCCTAGTCACTACAGTTAATGAAAGACTACAGGACGCTCCGCCATAAAGAACTCACCACATAATTGCTAGTTACTGAAAGAAGAGAGATTTCTTACGAGAAGAAAGAAGACACCAAAAAGAGGCAGGGAATTTACTTCTTTAGAGGTCGTGGAATTTCACTAATTCTCCTAATATCATCGTGGAATTTCACGTTCTGTACAAAACCTCACAAAAATTTCACAAATCTTCTTCAACAATGTCAACTTTTTCACACAAAATGTATCTTTGGATTCAACACCACCAATTCTCTTTTTGGAATTAGTCTTTAACTTCTGATTCCCTTCTTTCGAGGTCAGTCCTTAACTTCTGACTCTCATTTGAGATTGATCTTTAACTTTCAATCCTCCTTTTAGAATCTGTCCCTAACTTCTGATTCACTTCTTTTGAGGTCGATCCTTAACTTTCGGCTCTCTTTTGAGATTGATCATGAACTTTCAATTGTCATTTAAGAATCAGTCCCTAACTTCTGATTAACTTCTTTTGAGGTCGGTCCCTAACTTTCGATTCACTTTTTGAGATTGATCATTTATTTTTTTATTCTCGTTTTAGAATCAGTCCCTTACTTTCTATTCACTTCTTTTAAGGTTGGTTCGTAACCTCCGACTCTCTCTGAGACTGATCCTTAACTTTCAATTCTCACTTTTAGAATCAGTCCTTAACTTTTGATTCACTCCTTTCGAGGTCGGTCCTTAACTTCCAACTCTCTTTTGAGATTAATCCTTAACTTTCAGTTCTTATTTTGGAATCAGTCCTTAACTTCTGATTCCTTTTTTTTTGGATCGGTCCCTAACTTCCAAATCTCTTTTGAGATTGATCCTTAACTTACAATTTTCAATTTTGGAATCAATCCTTAACTTCTGATTCCTCTCTTTTTGAGGTCGATCCCTAACTTCTGACTCTCTCTTGTGATTGATCCATAACTTTCATATATCATTTTGGAATCAGCCCTTAACTTCTGATTCCTTTCTTTTTTTTTTAGATCGGTCCCTAACTTCTGACTCTCTTTTGAAATTGATCATTAACTTTTAATTCTCATTTTTGGAATTAGTCCTTAACTTCTGATTTCTATATTTTCAAGGTCGGTCCTAACTTATGACTCTTATTTGAGATATATCCTTAACTTTCAATTCTCATTTTTAGAATCAGTCCTTAACTTCTGATTCCTTTCCTTTCGAGATCAATCTCTAACTTCCGACTCTCTCTTCAGATTGATCCTTAACTTTCAATTCTCACTTTTTGAATCAGTCCTTAACTTCTGATTCCCTTCTTTTGAGGTCGTTCCTTAACTTCCGACCTTCTTTTGAGATTGATCCTTAACTTTCAATTCTCATTTTTAGAATTAGTCGTTAACTTTTGATTCCTCTCTTTTCGTGGTCGGTCTTTAACTTTCAACCCTCTTCTAAAATTAATACCTAAACTTCAATTCCCACCTTGGGGTCAGCACTTACATACTGACTCTCATCCTCTATGAATTTGGATTTGTATTAGTTTTTTTATCACATCGGTCAACACCAATACGTGTGTTGTGCTTGCCCAGCACACTACACCTATTGAAGGTCCATTTCTTGACCGCAATTTTTGTTGAGGTCCAGTTTTTCCTCTTTAGTAGCCTAGGGTCTAGCATAACACTTTCATGTTGACTATTCCTAGCTAAATTTGAAACTACTTTTTACTCAACTTGAAGTTCCACATAGTGGTCTTAACCTCTAGCACATAGTAAGTGGGGTCATTATGAGGGAGCTCAAGGAGAGTTCTTATAGGACTGCTTGACCTTAGGGTTGACCCTGGGTGTTGGTTTAGTGTTAAGGTATTCACCTCACTCACAATCACTCACAAATACAAACCCAAAATTTCTTGACATTGATCCCTTAATCCTTTGGGAGACTAACGTTGATGGTCCCCTAAACCCACTAGCCTTAAGCTACGGTTTAGCTAAGACACTTACATAGAGAACCCAAATGATACTTCTAGTGGTCCATAGCTCATTTATGATGGTTAGCTCTCCAATTCTACCAAAAATACTCAACTTAGCCTTTTTCCACTAAACTCCCCCAAATTACCTAAGTAGCTTTGAAACACTAAATTTGTCCAAAATTCCCAAATTTACCCAAAACACCCAAGTTTTTTTCAAAAATCATTTCAAACCTTTTGAAAACATCAAAATTACCCAAAATCACCAAAAAAAATGCCAAATTATCAAAATGCCCCTCCTTAACCCAAAATTTCAAAAGTTCCAAAAAATCCCAAAAATTCCCAAAACCATTCAAATATTTCCAATTTCATTTTTCTTAACTACTAGATAGCACAATTTGACAAATTTGACCAATTTGACCAAAGCCCCTAAATTGCCTTTAAAGGCCCAGTTTCACTAAATTCACCTCAAATGTCCACCAATTTGGTCCCAATTTCCCCCAATTTCAGTTCTAAACTCAAATTCACCTTCCATATGACCAATCTAAATAAAATCCAAGCTTAATTGACCAATTATTTGAGCCTATTTTTGATCTAAATCAAACCCCCAATTTTGGCCATATGAATTAATCTCACAAAATTGAACCTCATAGACTACTCGATTTGTCTCAATTTGAATCCTTAATTCTTCATAACATTCCTACACACCAAGCTTGACCTTCAATTATCTTTGGTGAAACCTAAATTTCATTTAATTTTGACTTAAGTCCAATAAAACCCCAAATTGGCTATGTTTCTAAATTCCACAAAATTGATTGCCTTAGCCCCAAAACTGGAACCTAATTTCTATTCAAAACTATTTATGATTTCCCTATTGACAATTTTCAATGATCAATTTGGACTTAGCCAAAGCTAGCCCAGTCTAGACCCGAGTCTAGCACGACATGCCCAAAGTGACATAATTTCCAAAATCCTCCTAACTAAACCCCCAATTGAACTCAAAATCACATCAATCCTTCACAAAAAAGATGTTCATTACAGTCATCTACATAATTTTGACCAATCAATTGGGCTCAATGTCATGGGTAGACTAGCCCAAACCCAAGCTTTAACAAAGTTGACCTACGTGGACCCCTTCACCAAAAGTTGAACCAGCCTAGCCAAATTGGCCAACCAAAAACCACCACAGTAAAATTTTGGACCTCGTACATGAAACCACCCAAATTAGCCATGGAACAAACGATCCCTAAATCAAGGGATTTACTTCAAAAATTTCTTAAGTTTAAGGGATCTTTTCAAAAACTAAACACCCACCGAAATAAATTGTTGTAACAAATTCCCCTAGCTCACGTGACCTCTTGGCCACCTACCCTAGCCTTGCCGACCGGCCCAGTCGCCGAAGGAATCAAAACCATGAGCCACCCTCAAAAAATCCAAACCCAATTCAAACTTAAAGGCCACCTCATCCCATTTGAAATTTAGAGCCTCTCTCCCCTCCACATAGGCAACACTTTGCAGCCATACATTGGCCCACAGAGCCACCCTAAGCCATTTTTATAAAACCTCCACCTCCATGGCCATGGAAGGTGTGCTAAAAATTTCTTAAGGATGCCCTCTAAAATTACTCCCCGAGCTTCCTTAAAACCTCCACAATGCAACCCAACCACTCCGTTGCCCTAATTCCTCTTGCTGTTGCTCAATTTGGAGATCAAATCCTTACCGGAGATAGGGCATTCTCAACCACACCTCCATAGAGCACCAAATCCAATTTTCACTCACCCACACAATCACCACACTGAACTAAGACAAAGCCCTATCAAATCCCCCTCATACAGAGCCTCTATGATAGCTCAAGACTAACACCCAAATCTGGACTTGATCAAATTCAGGTCTAGACCTTTAACCACAACCAGAGGCTTAATCCTTAGCCTCCCTGGAGCTCCATAAACGTGTCGAGCATCTCTGATTGAAGCTTCCCTCCTCAGAGCAAAGGTAGTGAACTTCCGCTCTTTCTAAGCCAATTTTGATTCTCCATGTAATTAGAATTAATTTAATGGCATGTTTACCTTATGACTATGTTCGCACACTTAGACGAGTCCATATGATCAAACCCCATAAGATTTAGTTGATCCTAGAGGGAGATCTTAAGGTTTGAGTGTGGATAGTTCTCGGGTTAGCCTATTTGGAGATGATGACGGGAAGTCGTTCGATCGCATGTTTATCTTGTTAACGGATGAGATCTAGCCAGATGAACTCTCGATACGTGATCTCGGGTTGCGTGGCATGCCAAGGTGAAAAGCACAAGGAATGGGAGGCCGCTGCGTCGCTGTTCGGAGTTGCCTAGGATGAGGTGGTGTCGTGCATTTAAATGATAAATATAGAATTAAATAAATCAAAAAATGATCCCTAACTTCAAAAATTCATATTTTGGTCTAAAAAAATAAAATAAATAAAATAAAAATACCTTCTTGCTCAATGCACAAAGGAAAAAAATGTGGAAATAATTTAAAGTTTACGTGAATCATATTTTATTTTTAATTAATTAAACACTGTTTTTAGTCTTTTAATTCTCCAAGCAAATAAACATTTCACCATGGTTTAGAATTTTGGCATGTTGTTGCCTCTGTCTTAGGGAACATTCTCTGATTTTTCCAAAGTCGGAGGAGACCTTTAGAAAAAGATCCATATTTTTCAAATTTATGTCTTCTATTTACATAAATTAATCATAGTATTTAGCATGTTGCTTAGAAAATTCTAAGAAAATTTTAGAAGATTTATTGTAGTCATAGAACCGTGTGGAAAATATTTCATGGGCTCATTCATTAAGAATACACTTAACTTTTACCAAACCCTAAAACAAAAAGAAAATTTATTTGGGAAATATAAACATCTAAATGACTTTGTTTTTAATCTCCACTGTAATTTGAAGTTCAGAGAACTTCCCATAAAAATTTCAAAATATTTGAAACTCATTTGATAACTCAAATTGATTTTCTAAGTTAAATCTTATTTTTAACACTAAAATAATTTTTAATAATTAAAATATAACTGAAAAAATTAAAAAAATTAGTTTTTTGATTTCTCTATGATCCGATGAATTTTCCAAAAATAAATTTGTAATTAAAATAAAAATTCCATTTTTAAGCCTTTCTTTAATATTTAAATAATTAAAAAATGATAAAATAACAAAACTAATAAAATTCATGAAAATGTTCTAAATTGTTTCCTAAGCACATATGAACAATTATAATATTTTTCCTGGTTTTCTACGTGAAGATATTGAATTTTGAAGCTTAAAATAATTTTTTAAAGGCTCAAAATGAATTTTCACTAAAATAATTCTAAAAATTCAAAGAAAAATAAAAAAAATATATGAAATTTGTTTCCTTGGGTTCCTTGACCTTAGAAATATTTAATAAAAATATAAAACAGAATTTTTCACATTTAAAATATTTTATAGTTAATGAATGCTCCATAACATAAAATAATTCTAATAATTTAAATTAAATTCAAAAAATCATGAAATTTGGTCCTAATAATTCTCTGGCCTAAGTATAACTCCAGCAAAAATTTAAAGATATTAGGCTTTACCTTAGTTAAGTTACGAAATTTTCATTACAAAATCCTATTTCTTGCATATAAATAAATATATAGATTAAATTAAAGTTTTAAAAATCACATTTTCTCCTCTCATTGCTTAATTGACCCATGAATGAGGAGGGATGAAAATTTCAAAGTTATTTCAATTAAATTTAATGAATTATGAAGTATTAGAGACATAGAGGTAAAAGTGTAATTTTAGAAATTTAACCGTAATTAACATTTTGGCTTAATTCAAGAAAGGGAAACGTGCAACTTTTGATCTTAATTAACATATTTGGATGATTGAAACATAAAAGATTAATTGGTAGAAATCAATCTCACTTCTTCCAATTAAAGCATAAATATGAAATTTCCTAGTTGATTAAAATATGGGAGTCTACCAAATTAAATGATCCTAGACTTAGGGGTATAGTTTTGGGTGTTAATAACTCACTAATTTAATACCCGATCTGGTGTTTAAGTTACATTCAAAAGTCTTGATGAAGATTTATTATCACTTAGAAATCTCCTTCAAAATGATTAAGACATTCACTAGGACCTTAACAGCTCAATAGTGACTTAAGCTAAATAAAATTTGGTTAAATGAAGATTAGAAAAGTGAATGTAAATAAAAGTTGAACACTTTTAAAATACTACAAGCCCGAGCTAGAACTAAAATTGCCTAAGTGTCTTGATTACACTAACTTTCCTCTTTAAGGGTCTTCACCCACATAATCCTCAAACTAAGTTATAAGTGATAATTACCCTACTCTTAAGGATAATTGAAAGATCAATGTTCATTGAGAATTAAAGCCATTTACAGGACGGGTTATTAAGTAACATAATAAGTTTTAAAAGAGCTCGAGACTTTTCACCTGGCAGTTAGAGGGAAGCATGGACCTGCTTCTTTCTCCAGATCTGTTGGATACCTCGGAGGTCTATTAAATTTAATATGTTTAAAAAATAAAAATCATCCTTAATCAAATTAATAGACACCGACCAAGATATGACCTAGGGTTAGGTAGATCACGAAAACCTTACTTTTTTGCTTTATATAAAGTGCTCCCACATGCATTTTGAGTTTCATGTGGTAAAACGAGAAGACTCACTAAGTACGCTTTTTATAGTTTACAGTGTCGTCTTTCATGTATTTTCATACTGTACTTTTTATGCTTACAAAACTTGCATGTTAAAGAACAATGACACCCTGCATGAAAACTAAAACTGCTAGGATAGCCATAAAACCAAAACCTAAAACCAAAATTAAAATCAACTAAGAAAAACTTCACCGCCACAACATCCAAAATATAAGACAAATCAAAATTTAATTACAAACATCACACAAAACCATAACTACACTAAATTAAGACGTCTCTATCGGATGATTGGGAATCCCTCGGAGGAGGTAACCTATGGCCGCTAACAAGGCTTCCCACGACCCACGATCTAAATGAAATTATGGAATTCATTAAGTTGAGTTTAGTAAATTCATTTGGAGTAAGTGAATCCAATAGAAAATCGTGGTGTTAGAACGAAGGAACTGTAGGATCTTAATCGGTGTCGCTCTATTCAACTTTAACAAGCCCCAAAAATTTTTTAAAGAACTTCAACCATAAGGTCGTTTAATTTGACATTATAACTTGACACTTTAGAAAACTTAAACTCGCCACGACGAGGAGCTTGGAGCTAGCATAGTGGGTAGCACGACCATCTTCAACAACAAAACATGTCTTCCCCAGCTAAACCAACTTCTTTTGTTAGAACTAAAACAACAAGCCTTAAGATTTTGAGGTTATTTGCCTATTAAACATATATCCTCACCTTACCTTTAGGCCTTTATATAGCTCTATTGTACAATATAAGCCCTAACTCGTCTTAGGATTCTGAGGTTGTTGTCCGTCGCGACTTAAATCCTCACATCTTCCAGGCTATTTGTGTGATCCTTTCACACACATGTAAGTCATACCAAATAAAACTGGTAGGATAAAACACTCAAATAAATTCACTCCTCAAAACTGAAGCCATACAATAACATAGATGGGAAGTCACCAAGGTTCTCTTCCGGATCTATGACATCCCCTAATTCTTCCTTCTTTAGATTCTATAATAAATGTTCTAAATTTGAGTCATTCCCATTTCACACCTCTTTATCCGATTTATTTGAAAATTTTTATCCTTTTGAACTCCGTAAAGATAATATCCTTATTTTTATGGAAAGCTTTTTTAGGTGACTTCAGTTATCTAAGATATAATTAACTATAAGGGCTTGCACTCATACGTAGCTTGTCCGAACCCAGCTTAATATAAACTCTATTTAATTCTTCATATTAAATAGGAGAAATTGTCGGAAAATAAAACGGTTTCACAAACCAAACAGACATAATATATTTCTTTGTTTATTCGATCGAGTCTCATCCTCAAGTCTTGTGTTTTTCCTTTGGGATAAATACAATGTTTGAGGTAAGCGCCCTTTCATTTAAACTATGAAAAATATGGGGCCAGTTTGATTTCATATTTTTCTAAACTTAAATCTATATGTAAATTAAATGTCCTTCCAAAGCCGCCGATGAGATTGCAATTTTGGTGACCGGCAGCTTCTTACGTGCACTCCTCAACTAAAATAGTGTCGATAGCTAAATTACCTTAGCTAAGAAATGTAAAGAAAACTAGGAGTTTTTTAGGGCATGCTAGATTCTATAGGCGATATATTAAAGTTTTTTCAAAGATTGTTAAGCCTTTATACCATTTACTGAAGAAAGATGCAATTTTCAATTTTGATGAAGAATGCCTCAAAGCTTTTTAATTTATTAAAAGAAAAATTAATCACTGCACCAACTATAGTTTCACCAAATAGAAGAAAATCTTTTGCATTAATGTGTGATGCTAGTGATTATGCTATAGTAGCTGTTTTAGGACAAAAATATGATAAAATTTTCAAAGTAATTAACTATGCTTGTAAAACTCATAATGAAACTCAAATCAATTATACAACAAATGAAAATGAGTTATTAAAAATAGTATATGCTTTCGATAAATTTAAATCATATTTAATTGGAACTCATTGAGTAGTGCATACAAATCATTATGCTGTTAAGTACTTAATGAAAAAGAAGGATGTTAAACCTAGACCTATTAGATGAATTTCTCTTTTGCAAGAATTTGATTTTGAAATAGTAGATCAAAAGGGGACTAAAAATAAAATTGCTGATCATTTGTCCAGGCTTGAGTTAGAAAAATCACTCTATTTTAAAAAAATAATTAATGAACACTTTTCAGAAGAAAAATTGTTCACTATTAATGAGTAGTGTGTTCCGTGGTATGCCGACATTGTGAACTTTATTTTTAGTGATATTATACCCTATGGAATGACATACCAACAAAAGAGAAAATTTATTTCTGAAGCTAAGACATATTTTTGGGATGGCCCATTTTTATATAAATAAGGAAATGATCTAATTATTTGAAGATGTGTACCATTAGAAGAAACTTATAAATAATACAAAAATGTAATAATTTTGAGCTTGGGGGACATTTTTGTGTTGAGAAAACAATATACAAAATTTTACAATCTGGATTCTTTTGACCTAAAATTTTTAGAGAAGTAAATGCTCATATCAAAAATTATGATAGATGTCAACGAGTAGGCAATATTTCTAGAAGAAATGAGATGCCCCATAATTACATGCTAGAAGTTGAAATATTTGATGTTTAAAGATTATATTTCATGGGACCATTTATACCATTTTTCATAAATTTATATATTCTGTTAGCAGTACAATATGTATCCAAATAGATAGATGTTTTTGCTTTACCTCAACGTGATGCTCAAAGTGTTTCAAAATTTTTGAAAACAAACATATTTTGTAGATTTGGGATGCCGAGTGTTAACATTACTGATGGGGGAAGTCATTTTATAAATTATTAAGGAAATATCATATAAATTATAAAATTGCTACTGCTTATCATCCTAATAAAAGTGGTTTCACTCAATTATCCAATTGGAATATTAAAAGAATTATGAAAAAAATCTGTGAATCCAACAAAAATTGATTGGTCAGTCAAACTTGAGTATGCTTTGTGAGCTTATAGGACTACATATAGAACTCCTATAGGAATGTCCCCATATAGGCTAATATATGGGAAAGCTTGTCACTTACTCATTGAACTTAAGCATAAAGCATATTGGGTGATTAAAGTGTTCAATTATAATTTGAAAGATGTTGGTGAGAAATAATTGATACAATTAAATGAGCTTGAAGAGAAAAGGAATGAATCTTATGAGAGTGCCAAGATTTATAAAGAAATAATGAAGATGTTGCATGATCAAAGGATTCTTACTAAAAATTTTCAATGAGAGCAACAATGTTTGATATATAATGCAAGGTTAAGAAAATTTCCAGGAAAACTTAAGTCCAGGAGGATGGGCCCATTTGTTGTGATAAAACTTTTTCCTTATGGAGCTGTGGATATTAAAGATCCTGTCTCAGAAAATATTTAAAGTTAATGGACATAGACTGTAATTTTATTTTATAGGGGATTTGCGTAAATTTAATGATGAAATTATGTTGAGTCAACCAGAATAAGTACTGGTTATGTCAGGCTGATGAAGTAAAACCAAACGCTTTTTCAGAGGTAACACATAGTTATTAGTGTGTTTTTATTTTGATTGTTGTTTTGTATGTGATTAATAAAATTGAGGTAGTTTTTTTGAAACTATTACGTTTTAGTAAAGATTTTAAGACTTTATTTAGTGACGAAGACATGTTAGAATAAGAATTTGGATGTTAAGTTGACTAGTGCAAAGATGTGTAGTAACGCTTAAGCGCCAGATCCGGCGCTTAAGTGCGGCAGTTTAAAAACATGTGTAAAATTAATATTCTAGAAGGTTTAACCACCAATTAGTTTGTAAAAACATTCCGAGACAGTTTCTAAATGTGTCTAGGAGTTATTGGAAAAATTTAGGTCTATAAATATAAGGGTTTTGTGAAGGAATTTCACCTCAGATCATTTCTATCCCTAAAGGTCTAAGAGAAAGTGAGATTTGGAGAAAATGTCTTCATGAGAGATGGATTTAAAGAAGAAGGAAGAAACTATAAGGAAGATGTTTATTAATCAAAGTGAACAAGAGATGTATATTAGTTTCTTAGCTGTTAGAATTGAAGGGATATTAGAGAAGATCAACAAAATTGAGAATACTATTGCTTTATTAGAGATCACGCTAATTGTGTTGAATAGACATCTAGAGCATATTGGATGGCAATTGAAGATGTAATTTAGCCACACAAGTTATATAGAGGAAGCAGAGAAGGTGATGTTCATAAAGTAAAAGTGGATTGAAGAAGATAAAATCAAAGCTTGTCACCACCGTCTATTTTATCAACTCCATATTCCTGGAGAGGCTAATGAATGACAGGAATTTATTCCTTTGAATGAAGGATAAAATTAAGTTTAGTGTTAGAATTTGTGTTTTATAAGTTGTTGTTTTCAATTGGTTTAGTGTTTAAGACTTGTTTCTACTATTTATGACTTCACATATGTGTTTAATTGTGAAATAATTGTCATGTATTTGTATTTAGAAAAATTTCTCATCCAAGACAGTTTGGAGTGAGAATTAAGTGTTTAAAGGTATTTGTACTTGTTTGTGAATTAATATAAGTTTTTTTATGTGAAAAATTGTGTTATTTTTAGCTTTGAATTGAAATAGTTATTATGGAAAATTTTGAGAGAGATGGGTGATATAGAAAGTTGAAAATAGTCATTTAAGTGCTATGAGACCATTTAGGCATGGTTTACTTAGAAAAATAGTGCATTTACTTTAATTTAAAATTTTTAAAAATCGTGCACTAGCACCTAAGCGCCACATCTCGCGCTTACACGAGAGCCAACCCAATAGGCAAGCGCCTAAGCACCATTTACCCGCGCTTAAGTGCTGGTTCATGATAACCGGTTCGCAAATGGTTAAAAGTAAAATTTCATCATAAAGATCACCATTTTTTAACGCCCCTGTCACCTTCAACCTCTCGTGTTCATATTTTTTTAGGGCTAGGGCACATCTAAAGTGAAGATTTCTTGGTGGAATCAAGTGAAATTTTTTATCGATTTTTAGAAGCTTGGGTTAAGGAGAAATTCCACCTACTACTATAACTCTTCAGTTAGCTGATCATTTGATTACATATCCTAAATGCTTTATAGAAAATTTTTTTTGTAAAAGTTGATAAATTTAACTTCCCTGTGGATTTTATTGTGTTAGATATGAAGGATGATAAAGAAATTATAATTATTTTAGGGAGACCATTTCTTGCCGCTGAAAGAACTTTGATAGATCTGTAGAAAAAAGAGTTAACAGTGAGAGTCAGTGATCATGAAGTTACATTTAATACCTCTAAAATAATGAGATTCCAAGCAAAAGGAAGAGATGATGAATTCCTCAGCATGAATATTAATGATTATCTTTCACAAATACATTTGAAAAGAAAACTAAAGAAGAACATTTAGAGTATAAAAATGAGGATATAATTCAGCATAAATCTATAAAAGTGAGTGAAGAAGAATTAGATTATGTTAAGGAATGACTTGAATTGTTAGATCCTATGGATAATAATATAAATTTGATTTCTTCGATTGTGAAACCTCCTGATCTAGAAATGAAAACACTTCTAACACATTTAAAATATGTCTTTTTAGAAGATTCCTCAAAATTAACTAAAGCACAAGAACAAAATTTGTTGGAAACTTTAAAAACATATAAGAAAATCTTTGAAGGGATGTTAGTTGATATTAAAAGAATCCATCTTTCAATTTGTATGCACAAAACTTTATTGGAAGAACATAATGAACCAAAAGGTGATCCTCAAAGGAGATTAAAACTTATGATGAAAGAAGTTGTTAAGAAAAAAATTTTAAAATGGTTAGATGTTGGAATAATATATCCTATTTCGTATAGTACTTATCTAAGTCCTATTCATTGTGTTCCTAAGAAAGGGGGTGTGACTGTCATGACAAATGAGAATAATGAATTGATACCAATAAGACAGGACATCAGTTGGTGAATCTGCATTGATTATTGAAAATTTAATTCTGCCACCAGGAATGATCAGTTTTCTTTACCTTTTTTGGACTAAATGTTGAATAGGTTAGTTGGGCACAAATGTTTTTGCATTTTAGATGTATATACCGACTATCATCAAATTCCTTTTGCTTCTGATGATCAAGAGTGGAAAACATTTACAAGTTCTTATGGTACTTTTGCTTTTGGACAAATTCCCTTTGCTCTATGTAATGCACCTGTAAAATTTCAAAGTTGTATGATGTCTATTTTTAGTGATTTATTTGAAAAAGGGATATAGTCTTTATAGATGATTTTTTGTGTTTGTTACTTCATTTGAAAGCAATTTAAATTATTTAGAGAAAGTTCTAGAATAATGTGAAAAGACAAATTTAGTATTAATCTGAGAAAAATGTTAAATCATGTTTAGAGAACAAATTGTACTTGGGCCTAAAATTTCAGAAAATGACATGGAAGTAGATCCAACAAAAATTTAAATTATAGTTATCCTATCTCCGCCTACTACTATAAGAGGAGTTAGAAGTTTTTTAGGACATGTTATTTTTTACAGGGGGTATACAAAAAAATTTTCAAAAATTACATAGCCTTTATGCCAACTTTTGGAAAAAGATACAAATTTTGATTATAATCAAGAGTGTTTTAATGCTTTTGAAAAATTAAAGAAAAAATTAATCACTGCCCTATAATTGTTTCACCTGATTGAGCGAAACAATTCAAGCTAATGCGTGATTGAAGTGATTATAAAATTGGAGCTTCTTTATGGTAGAGATACAAAAAAAATTTAAGGATATATATTATGCTAGTAAAACTTTAAATGAAGCTCAAATTAACTATACCACTACTGAAACCGAGTTATTAGCTATGTTTGATGCTTTTGAAAAGTTTAGGTCATATCTGATTAGAGCTAAATGTGTTGGAAATACAAACCACTCTGCTATAATATATTTGAAGCAAAAGACAGATATAGGAGCAAGTTTAATTTGATTTGTACTTCTGATGCAAGAATTTAATTCTGTGGTAATTGATAAGCCAAAAAATTACTAATTTTTCTTATATATTTTATGCACAATTTTAATAATTTTTAATTATGTTACACTTTAAAGGAAGATATTTTACATATTTTTTATTTTAGGTACAAGAAATGGACTTTTAGGGAGAATGAAGCAAAAATTGTGCAATTTGGAGTAAAATAGAGCAAGAAAGAAAATTGTGACTTGACACATTTTGATATGTCTTTCTATACTTAAACTCATTTACACTTCTCACACAATTTTGAATGAGTATAGACTTTAAATAAAGGTTTTTTTCATGCTTCTTTTGTAGGTCTATTTCTTAGGAATGCCGCAACCGAAACGGGATGACACAAAGCTAAAATAGAGTCAAATGGAGCAAAATGGTGGAGCTGCTGCAAGATGGCCCAGATGGCGCTAGGATGGGCGCGGATGTTGTCAAAGTCTAAACAACAAGGAGAAACGACATAGCCATCACCCAAAAAGGCTCTAAAGGTGCCATGGACGGTTATTGCCCACATACATTGGTTTTGGATGATTTTTTAATGGTTGCTTGAGGCGTCTCATGGTAAATTCAATCCCGCACTATAATAGAGTGATTTTATGTTAGAAAAGTGTGTGTGTGAGTAGAAAAATGTGGAGAATATTTATAGATTTTGGAATAGGAGTAGAAATGTAGATTTCTATCTTTCTGGAGAAATTGGTGAGGAGATTTTGAGCGAATTTGTAAGGAGATGTATTAGCATTACATGGATCAGAAGGAGACTTTGTGGGAGAAATTTTTATCTTTATTTCAAGGCGAAAAAACTAAGTATTTTGTTGTTCATTATCTTATGATTTTGTAAATACTTATCTAGTGTATTTTCTTCGAGGAAAAGAAGTTTTCCATTGTGTTTTTATTGTGTTTTGTGATGTATCTTTCTTACTCTTTCCTTTTATTAGAAAATAGTGGCATGAGAAGATTATACCATTGTTTTCCTTTTACTTTTCATTTGTAATGAGTAGGATTCATGTTTAGGATATTGGGATGCAAGCTAGAAGAAGTTTTGATTATAAATGTAATGGTTTTTACTTGCACTTCCTTTATATTACAAAAAGTGCCAGTTATAGTGGTAAAAATTGATATAATTGTATTATGACTTGATAGGGTAGTCTAATTCTCAACAAAGTGGAACAACTTTCAAATTCCATGGATGGTGAAGTTCATGGGGTTGAGTGTAAATAAATAAGGAAATATATATATTATTGGGCGAAGAAATTGAGATTCTAGGGCGACATACTAAAATCCCCAATTCGGTCTTAGTGTTTAGGAACTAAATCGAGAGTTAGCATTCATGGGAAGGGAAGTGGGAGCTCTTAAGAGAGAGTCAGTATCCTCCTAGCTTAACCATAAATTTAGAGACTAAACCTAAGATTATCCAACGATTCTCTATAATACTTCATTAAGGGTAGAGAATTAAAATTGCTCCTATTTATCTTAGACAATATTGAATGTTTCTCATTCCTTTAAATTATCCAATTCACTGTATAAGAATAGCAATTTTTAAATTCTCAAAATTCTCCGAATTAATTCATCCAAAAAGGGTTATCTTCATAATGAATATTTTCATTTAGGAATAGTTATTAGTTATTTTAAACTTAAGACTTACATGTAGGAGTACTTGTTAGAAAATCCACTTAAATCAATTTTCCAAATTAAAGACTAATAGTAGTAAACTAGAATTTTACTAAGGACCTCTTCCTCACTTCTTTGTAGGATCGATATTGGGGCTTTTAAGGAAAGCTCTATATTACTTGAAGCGATACACGCATTTGCGTAGAACCCATAGTGTGGGAACTACTTTATATATTTTATATAACATTTAAATTTTGCACATTAAATACTTAATATAAATTGGGTCAAGTTTTTTTTCTATATTTTTTAATGCTAAACTACAGTGTAACTTTGAGTTGGGTCAAGTAATTGATGCCATCACAAGGGAATTCAATTGGCATAAACACATAGTAAAACAACACACACTAAGGGCGTATCAGGTTTTTGGCGTCGTTGTCGGGGATTAAAATCTTCAAGTAGTGGTATCAACTTAATAAATACTTGCATATAAAAAATCGCCATCAAGTTTTTGGCATTGTTGCAAGGGAAGCTTTGGTAAGAACGTTAGGAGAATTTTAGTTAAACCAGTAAGACTTAGATTTGGAATTTATAGTTTTTTTGTGTAGTGTGTTTAGTTATTGTGTGTTTATTTTAAAATAAGTTAGAAATACCAAAAATAATTTTGATATCTAACCTATTTGTTATGTCCTTATATTTGTATGCATAGTTTAGGAGTTGCAGACCTTAGATTTTATGACTTTGATTTAGAGAGAACTTTTAGGAGTATGACGAATGTTGACCTCATGTTTGGTTGAGGTCTAGCTCTTCCTCTTTAGTAGCCTAAGGTCTAGCCAGATGAATTTTATATTGACTATTCCTAGAAAACGAGAAAAGGAACCCTCACCATTACAAATTCCAAACTCCTTTTTACTCAACTTGAAGTTCCACATAGTGGTCCTAACCTCTAGCACTTAGAAGGTGGGGTCATTATGGAGGAGCTCAAGGAGAGTTCCCATAGGACCGCTTGCCCTTAGGGTTTACTGTGGGTGTTTTTCTAGGGCTAAGGCCCTCACCCTCACTCACTACACCAACTCTCACTCACAATCCCTCACAACCTTAAACCCAAATATTTCCTAACTTTGATCCTTTAATCCTTTAGGAGATTCATGTAGATGGTCCACTAAACCCACTAGCCCTACGCTAAGGTTTAGCTAAGACCAGTATATAGAGGACCCAAATGGAGTTTCCATTAGTCCATAGCTTATTTATTGTGGTTGGCACCCGAATTCTATCAAAAATACTAAACTTGGCCATTTTGCCCCGAAACTCCCCCAAATTACATAAGTACCCTTGAAACCCTAAATTCGACCAAAATTCCAAAATTTACCCAAAATACCCAAATTTATTCAAAAATCATTTCAAAACCTTTTGAAAACATCCAAATTACCCAAAATCACAAAAAATTGCCAAATTACCAAAATGCCCCTCCTTATCCAAAAATTCCAAAAAATCTCAAAAAACTTCCTAAACCTTCCAAATATACCCAATTTCATTTTTTTCAACTACCATAGGACCAAATTTGACTAATTTGACAATTTTTGACCAAAATCCCCAAATTGCCTTTAACGACCAAACTTCCTTAAATTCACTGCAAATGTCCATCAATTTGGTCCCAATTTTCCCCAATTTCAATTCTAAACTCAAATTAACCTTACATATGACCAATATAAACCAAATCCAAGCTCAATTTACCTATGCTTTGAGCCCAATATTGATCTAAATCTAACCTCAATTTTGGCCCTATGACTTGGTTCCACCAAATTGAACCCCATGTGCTACTCCATTGGTCTCAATTTGAACTCATAAACTCTTCATAAAACTTCTAAAAATAAAAATTAACCTTCAGTTGGCCTTGTTGAAGCTTCAATTTCATTTAATTTTAATCCAAAGCAAAAAATCCACAGTTTTTCTCTAAAGTGGCCATGTCTCAAAGTTCCACCGAATTAATTACCTTAGACCAAAAATTTATACTCCATTCCTTCATGAAAAATCTTCATAACATCTTACTTGATCATTTGGACCATTCAATCGAGCCATATTCTAAGACTAGCTCAACCTAAGCCCAAGTTTAATCAAACAAGCCCAAATAGACCAAAATCTCAAATTTCATCAAATTGAGCTTCCAATTGAACGCAAAATTACTTCAATACTTCACCAAAAATGTTCATTACAATCATCTACACTATTTTGATTAATTAATTGGGGTAAAAGTTATGGCTATCCTAACCCAAACACACTTTAAGCAAAATTGACCTACATGGACCCCTTCACCAAAAGTTGACCCAATCTAGCCAAATTGGTCAAGGCAAAGCCACCACAACCAAATTTTGGACCTTATTGACTAGGCTAAACCCTATGGAACCACCCAAATAAGCCATGGATAAAAGGATCTCCAAATTAAGGGATTTATTTCCAAAATTGCTTAAGCTTAAGAGATTTTTGCCAAAACTAGACACCTGCCCAAATAAATTGTTGTGATAGATTCTCCTGGCTCACTTGACCTCTTGGTCACCTCCCCTAGCCTTGCTGGCTGGCCTTGTCACTGAAGGTGCCAAAACTGTGCGCCACCCTCAAGAAATCCAAACCTAATTCAAACCTAGAGGCCACCTCATCTCATTTGAAGTTTAGAGCCTCTCTGCACTTCAAATAGGCAACACTTTGTGCCCATACATTGGCCCATAGAGCCGCCCTAAGCCATTTTTAAAAAGCTGCACCTCCATGGCCATGAAAGTGTGTTTAAAATTTCATAAACATAGCCATGAAATTACTCCCTGAGCTTCCTTGAGACATCCATAGTGCAATCTAACCACTCTATTGCCCTAATTCCCCTTGCCAGAGTTAAATTTTGGAGCTTAAATCCTTGTCGGTGATAGGAAATTTTCCACTACACCTCCATAGTGCACCAAATCTAAATTAAACTCACCCACACCATCACCACACTAAAATAAGAAAAAACCATATCGAATCCCTCTCAGACAGAGCCTCTAATATAGCTCAAGCCTCACACCCAAATTCGACCTTGATTGAATTTGGGTCTAAACCTTTCACAACGATTAGAGGGTCAATCCTTAGCCTCCTTGGACCTCTACGAATGTGTTGAGAACCTTTGATTGAAGCTTCACTTCTCAGAGCAAAGATATTAAACTTCCTCTCTTCATGACACGTTTTGGATTCTCCATTAGATTAGGTTTAGTTTAACGACATGTTTACCCTATGGATATGTTCGTCACACTTAGACGAGTCCTTAGGATCAAACCTGAGGTCATTTGGAGATTTAATGTTAACGGTCACGTGTTAGCCTTTTTAGGGAAGATGATGGGGAGTCGTTCGATCATGTGTTTATCTCATCAACGGATGAGATCTAGCCGGATGAACTCTCGGTGCATGAATCGCGGGCCATGTAGCATGTCGAGGTGGAAAGCTCAACAGATGGGAGTGCGCCACGTCGTCGTTCGGAGCTGCCTAGGATGAGGTGACGCCGCAAATTTAAATAGATAAATAGGAAATTAAATAAATCAAAAAATGATCCTTAACTTCAAAAATCCATATATTGGCGTAGAAAATTAATAAAACTAAAATAAAAATACCCTCTTGCTCAGTGAACAGAGGAGAACAATGTGAAAATAATTTGAAGTTTATGTGATGCATATTTAATTTTTAAGTAATTATAGACTATTTTGAGTCTTTTGATTCTCCAAGCATGTAGGAATTTCAACATGGATTGAAATTTTGGCATGTTGTTGCCTCTGTCTTAGGGAACATTCTCTGATTTTTCGAATGAAAGAGGAGATCTTTAAACAGGGAACCATATTTTTCAAGTTTATGTTTATTATTTGCGTAAATTAATCATAATGGTTAGTATGTTGCTTAGAAAATTCTAAGATAATTTTAGAAGGTTTATTATGGCCAGAGAAACCATTCGAAAATATTTCATGATCTAAGTCATTAAGAATGTAACTAATTTTTACAAACCCTAAAATGTAATGAAAATTAATTTTGGGAAACACAAACATTTAAAGGACTTAGTTTTTAATCTCCACTGTAACTTGAAGTTCAGAGAACTCCCTATAAAAATTTCAAAATATTTGTAGCTCATTTGATAACTCAAAATGATTTTATAAGTTAATTGTCATTTTTAACACTAAAATGATTTTTAACAATTAAAATATAACTAAAAAAATTTTAAAAACAGTTTTTAGGAGTTCTCTATGATCAAAAGAGTTTTCTAAAAATAAATTTGTAATTAAAATAAAAATTCCATTTTAAGCCTTTCTTTAATATTTAAATAATTAAAAAATGATAAAAATCATACAAACAATAGAATTCATGGAAATGTTCTAAATTGTTTCCTAAGCACTTAAAAATAATTGGAATATTTTTCCTGGCTTTCTAAGTGAATATATTTAGGGTTTAGGGTTTAGGGCACCGAGAGTTTGTGAATATATTGAAGCTTAAAATAATTTTTAAAGGCTAAAATGGATTTTCACTCAAATAATTCTAACAATTCAAAGAAAAATGACAAAAAAATTGAAATTTGTTTATCTGGGTTCCTTAACCTAGGAAAGATTTAATAAAAATGTGAAACTTAATTTTCCAATTTAAAAATATTTTATAATTAATAAATACTGCAGAACTTGAAATGATTCTAATAATTAAAATAAAACTGGAAAAATCAAGAAATTTGGTCCCAATGATTCTCCGGTCTAAGTCTACCTCCAGCAAAAATTTCAAGGGATTAGGTTTTACCTTGGTCGAGTTAGGGAATTCTCTTTAAAAATTTATATTTCTTGCATTTAAATAAATATATAAATTAAATTAAAATTTGAAAACTAACATTTTCTCCTCTGATGTCTTAATTGACCCATGAGTGAGGTGGGATGCAAATTCTGAAAGTCATTTGAATTAAATTTGACAAATTATGAAGTGATAGAGTCTTAGGGGCAATAATGTAATTTTAGAAATTTAACCTTAATTAACATTTAGGGTTAATTCAAGAAAGGGAAATGGGTAACCTTTGATCTTAATTAACATATTTGGATGATTGAAACACAGGGATTAATTGGTAGAAACCAATCTCACTTCTTTCAATTAAAGGATAAATTTGTAATTTCCTTAAATTATTAAAATTTTGAAGTCTAGTCAAATAAATGATCTTAGACTTAAGGGTAAGAATTTGGGTGCTGCTAACTCACTAATTTAACACTCTTATTTGATGTTCAAATGACTTTAAAAAAAAAGGAGAATGATTCATCATCATCACTTAAAATTCAACCTTTTTAAAAATAACTAAGACATCTACCAAAATCTTAAGGGCTTAATAGTGACCTTGGGAAAATCAAATTTGGTTAGGTGAGGACTAGAAAAGTAAACATAATAAAAAATTTAACATCTTTAAAACACTACAAGCCAAGATTAAAAAGTTGGTGAAGTGTCTTGATAGCATTAGCTTGCCCTTTTAAGGGTCTTCACCAACATGATTCTCAAAATTAAATTATAAGTGATAGTTACCCTACTCTTAGGGATAATTGAAACATCAATGATCATTTAGCATTAAAGGTATTTAAAAGATGGGTTATTAAGCAATATAATATAATAAGTTTAAAAAGTGCTCGAGGTTTTTCTCCAGGGAGTGAGAGAGAAGCATGGATCTACTCTTTCTCAAGATTTGTTGGATACCTCGGAGGTCTACTAAACATAATATGTTTTGCTTAACAAAAATCATCCTTATTAAAATTAATATGGACCCACCATGATATGACCCAGGGTTGGGTAGATCATTAAAACCTTAATATTCTACTTTATATAAAGTGCTTTCACATGCATTTTGAGTTTTAGGTGGAACGAGAATACTCATAAGGTGCGCTTTTATAGTTTACAGTATCATCTTTCTTGTACTCTCTTACAGTACTTTTATACTTACAAAACTTGCATGCTAAAAAACAATGTCACCCTGCATGAAAACCAAAACTACTAGGATAGCCACAAAACCAAAACCAACATTATAATCAACCAAGATAAAATTCGCTCCCGCAACATTCAAAATATAAGACAACTCAAAATTTAATACCAAACATCACGAAACAACAATTGCAGCTAAATTAAGATGTCTCAATTCGTTGATCGGGAATCCCTTGAAGAAGGTAACCTACGGTTGTTGATGATGCTTGCCACGGTCTAAATTAAAGTACGAAATTCATTAAGTTGAGTTTAGTAAATTCATTTGTACTAAGTGAATCCAATAAAAAATAGTGGTACCAAAACAAGGGAGCCGTAAGATCCTAATCGGTGGCACTCTAATAAACTTTAGCTTGCCCCATAATAATTTAAGAACTAAACCATAGGGCCATTTGATTTGACATCATAACTTGACAAACTAGAAAACTTAAACTCATCACGACAACGAGCTTGGAGCTAGCATGATGGGCAGCACAGCCATTATCAACAGTAAAACATGTCTCCATCAGCTAAACCACTTCCTTCCTTAAAGTTAAACAACAAATCCATAGGACTTCAAAGTAGTTTGCTTATGCAACATAAATCCTAACCTCATTTTTAGGCCTTTGTACAGCTATGTTGTATATTACAAGCCCTAACTCGTCTTAGGATTCCAAGGTTGTCGTTCATCATGACCTAAATCCTCTTATCTTCCAGGCTATTTATGTGATCATTCCACATAAATGTAAGCCCTAAACAAATAAAGTTTGTAGGATGAAACACTCAAAAAAATTTCTCTTCAAAACTGAAGCCAAATAATAGGGTAGACTGGGAAGTCACCGGGGCTCTCCTCTGGATCTGAACTAATCCTACTTCTTCCTCCTTTAGATTCTACAATAAATGTTCCAAATTTGAACTAATCTCTTTTCACACCTTTTTCTCCAAAATCATTGAAAATTTCTATCTTTTGACCTCCTTGAAGATAATATTTCCTGATTTTTTAACGAGAGTTTTCTTAGGTGACTTCGGTTATCTAAGATGTAATTAACTATAGGGGATTGCCCTTACTGAAAGATTGTCCAAAACCATCTTAATATAAACCCTTTTTAATCCTTTATATTAAATAGGGTAAATTGTTGGTACAAATAATAGTTTCGCAGATCAAACGGATGTCATATATTTTTCTTAGTTTATTTGATCGAGCCTCGTCCTCAAATCTTGTTTCTATCCTTCGGGATAGATACAGGGTTTGAGGTATAGTGCTCTTTTATTTAAACTATGAAAAATATGGGGTTAGTTTGATTTCATATTTTTTTTTAAACATAAATTTGTATATAAATTAAATGTATTTCCGAAGCGGGCAATGAGATTTCGATTCCGATGACCGACAGCTTCTTACGAGCAACTCCTCAACAAAAATAGTGTCAATAGCTTCTAGAGACTCCGCTAGAGACAAGCTTTTATCTCCATTTAAATAAGGAAATATTATCTTCACAAATCAGTAATGTGTCTATATTCCTCTTGGACCAAATTACCCTTCTTTTGTTGACATAATTTACCCATTTCTATCTTGGGAAAGTACGAGCAACTATTTGGACTTCAAGAGTGTCTGTTCAATCACCTTTGAACAGAGGGGTTTAGGAGGCCATTAAAGAATTTTTTAATCTTCATGTGGGGTCAAAACTCCGATAGGTGTGTTGGTGAACTAGTTGCACCTCGGCATTATGTGGGAAAAAAAAGGTCCAGCATTGGGTCCTATAACACTTCACATCTCCCTTTTAAGTTTGATTTGCTATTCTGCCAATTAAACCAAATAGTGTTGTGCTGCACTTTCTTTAAATTTTTATTATATTAATTAAATTTTCTACTTTTAAATTACCTTTTTATTAAAAATTTTAAAATCCCCATAAGCTAAAACTTACCTAGTCTACTGATCAACCACTGTTAATTTTCAGTGATTGCACTAAGATTACAAGGTTTTGGCCATATAGCTAACCTTAGAACTTTCTGTTTTAAAGTTGTTCCAATGGCCTACCCAACGTTGACTTTTTCTTGCAACTTGTCGATAACCCATGAAGCCCGCAATGTCGGTCATACCATTAAGTTTGAAGCCAGATTTGAAGGTCTTTAGGTCATCCTCAGGAAAGCGTCGTTCGTCATAATGAAAGTCACCGCTCCAAAAATTGAAGAGCCATCTGCTGAGTTCAATCTAAACTGTCTTTAGGACTTCCCTTCTTATAGGAAGGCCAAGACTTCTGTTGCCTCTATGGCACCTAACAAGCCTGTTGTCCCTACTACTGCTAAGAAGAAAGAAGTAATGATCATTAAAGATCCGACTGAGGGATTAGCTGTCCCACCCTCAGTATTCAAAATCGGATCGAGTTCAAGAACTGCACTACGTACCTGAAATCAAGGGAGAAACCACAACAGGGGAGTTTGGAGGGCCACTAAAGCCCAGGCTCCTGAGGAGATAACCGTTAAAGAAGTTCCTCACCAAGATGAATCAAGATTATTGGAAACATATCCACTCTTTGGGGAAGTAGATTCCATCCTTTAATGGATAATGATGGATACAAGAGTATCCAGAAATTTGCCACCACATTATCAACACTTCATGGATAGGGTATGGAGAAAAAAAAACATACTCCTGTCACCCGAGTAAGTTCAGTTTTTCAAAGACTAGCTAACGAAGAGGGCTACTCAGTTAATGAATTAATTAAATGACTGGGACATGCAACTTCCCCTTGTATAAAGAAAGAATATTTAAGGGACATCAAATCTGCTAGAAGATCTCAAAAGTCAACTGAAAGTCAGCCTGCTTGTATTCCCATCTGATTCCGCTTGGGAAGCACAGTCAACATTGCTATTATCACCACAGATTCTACCATTTCCAGGACCACAAGTTGTCGACTGGTTAAGTCAAGATTGGGTCCCAGAATCCTACCAATCACCCACTTCAAAGTCATTGTTACAATTTGGGAGGAAAAGTTGAAGAAATTGCTAAGTATTGTAGTCGATTTGCACCATGGGGAGCATTCTTCCCTTTGACATAATGATGTTTCTGCTAGGACACTCTGTCCTGAGACATCATCGTCAAAGAAAAAGGAGTGGATACCCAAGGTTGTTGTACCGATACAATCCAGTAAGCTTGCAGGGCAAGAGCATAAAATGTAGCTAGGGTCTCAAGTATCTAATATTGTCACAGTAATTGCCAGCGAGATGGAAGAGCAAGAAGAGGAGGTCTAGTAGGGTCCTCTAGATCTTATAATAATCAAAGAATAAATAATCAAAGAAAAAAGTAAAAATGCTCAGAGTTTAGATTTCTGAGTTAGCCTGAGAACACGGAGTGGCCAAGACCATCATGGCCACCATTCATTGGCAATCACAAGCACCGCAATTAGCCTCTCCAGAGGTCAACCAACCAGAAAGCATACACATCTTAGATGAAAGAAGAGAAGTTGCCTCAATAAATAGGGATGAGCAACTAAAGAAGGATTTTCTTTCAAGCACCATGCCAGAGAAGGAATTTAAGCAAATGGTTTAGCAAGTTTGGGAAGCCTTAACCCAATCTAAGGCTGGTGCATTGATTATAGAGGGTAGACACTATCTAGAGAATTTCTATGTCGTACCATTCCCCAAGGGTTTTGCCTCCCCAAACTTTAAGATAATCGATGGGACTGGAAATCTCAGACAACATATAGCACACTTTCGTGATAATTGTGGCAACATAAGAAATAGCGAAGCTTTACTCTTCCAATAGTTTGTCAGCAGCTTGTTAGGGATCAACTTCAATTGGTATGCTGATTTATCCAACGGAAAAATTAAGACATTTGCTAAGCTAGAGCAATTATTTGTGATGAGATTCGCTGGAGTGCAACACCATGTCTCTATAAGAGAGCTCATGATGGAAAAGTAAAAAGCCCAACGAGACTTTGGTGGATTACATTTTGAGGTGGAGAAACCTTAGAATGAAATGAGAACCTCAGCAACAAGAACATCACGCAATTGAGATTTTACTCAAAAGCATTCATGGACCAGTAGCTTTCATGCTCAAGGGACTCATCATCAAATCCTTTGAGAAGCTATTGAGCAAAGCCAACAGTCATTAAGAAGAAATCAAACATATGGATTCTTACGAGAAATCCAAGGCAACCAGAGTATTTGAAAAGTAGTCAGTAACAGTAGCAACTATTGACAAAGGAAAGCAAACAATGAAAATATATCCAGAAAACCCTCACAAATCTTCATCACAGCATGCTCAGAAATAGAGTAACTAATCCATCTAGCAACTGCCTCAGGAAGGATCACCTTGAACAAGGAATAAGAGAATATCTTTGGCAGAACGATAGACAAAGTTGTATTCTTTCAAAGACAAAGCCATATAAAAAATCTTCAGAAGTCTGATGAAGAAGCCTGAGTTCAGACTACTAAATCCAAAGAAACCTGAAGAGGTCGACAAGAAGGATCAACCAAACTATTGCTCATACCACAGGTTGCATGGGCACACTATTGAAGAATGTTTCATCTTTAAGGATTGGCTCAAGAAGAACCTTAAAGAAGGGAATATAATGACCCCAAAAGAATATTTAAAAGAACCTGAAAAAGGTTCCATAAATATAATTTTGACTGAGCCAATCTCTCCGATTGATCCATATGTTGGAGAAGATGGATGAAGTACGACTTGGAACAAGGTCAAGAGGGTCCTAAACCAAATACAGGATTAAATGAAATAATCTTCTACATATACCAGAAAAGGAAAATGGAATGAAGTTTGGAACAAATCATCCAAGGAAATAATGAATCAAATTCAGAAAGCATCAAAATAAGCCTCCGTTCAAAATCTTCAGCATGCCAAACCCGAGACCAAGATTTTACCAGGAGATTTGTCTATGTCAAAGACAAAGAAGAAGAACACTACTACTAATATTTATAGCATGGGGGGTAGGATAGGGCCTGCCTCTGCTAGATTTGTTGTCTCAGATTCAGGGAAGAAAATCCTCGAACCCCTGACTTTGTATGATTATCTTTTTACCTCGTCGAGGTCTTATGAATATAATTATTGTGATTTCAGCTACATTTTAACTATTTTTTGTGATAACATAACTGATTATAACCAATTTAGCTTCGATCACGATTCCCAAAACAATCTTCAAATCATAATTGAGTCCGATAAACTCGCTAACAAGACCGAAGAAGACATTGACAATGCTTCATACGACAACGCTGAGGGTGAGGAACCAATTCTCGAGCACCACGGTGCACCACTTGCCATCAACTTAGATCTTTCTGACAAAGAAGAAACACTGGAAGATTCAAAATGATATCTCAAGAAGAAGAAATTACAGAAGTGAACTTAAGGAATGGGAGAGTATTACCCCTAAGAATAGCTCCAACAGAAATAGGAGTACAAATATATAATCGAGAAGAACTGCCTCCACCTCCACCAGTGGCAGAACCACACAACTAGGAGGATCATACAAAGTGGATTACAATGTGCTAGCTCATCATAAAAAGTTGCTAGCTAGGTTAAGCATTTATGACGCTCTGATTCTATCAATGGAGATGAGAGAGTCTCTGGTTACATCTTTACTTGACCCAAAGATTTGCTTAGCTCAGTTGGTCAGCACATCCTTAGATGAAGTTTTTTTGTTAAAAGAAAAACTTGGGTTAACCTTCATAGAAGAAGATTTACTGCTTGGTATCGCCGACCACAATCGTCCACTCTACATCTCCGTTAACATCGACATATTTGTGTTCTCCATAATTTGAATGGATCCTGGAGCATCTCTCAACTTGATGAGTCTATAGACATTGACCTACTTAGACATTGAAGCTCATGATCTTACAACTGATAAAATGATGTTAAGAGGTTTCACCCAAAAGAGAGAGAGAGCCCTTGGATCCATTGCATTGTTTATGAAGGTTGGAGAACTAGCAACAACCGCTAAAATTCATATCATTTATGCGAGACCTCTTTCAATGCTTTATTGATTGATCATGGATTCAAGACCACAACATGGTTCTATCGTCTCTGCACCAATGCATCAAGTATTAAAAAGAGTGGCAAAAACATTGCATCAAGGGAGATTCACAACTGTTTTCAATTCATGAAGTTGGTATTCATGAAGATGCCGCCTACTACGCGCCTCAAAAGAAATCTATCTTCTCTCATGAAATTGCAATAAATAAAAGTGAAGATTCAGAAATAGTGCAACGAGGAAGCCATTCAACTCTGCTTCAGCGATCTTCCACTTACAATAAGTTAGTGAAGATTCATTTAGCTCAAGCACCCGAGGTCGAGGCCGGGGACAAAGACGTGGAAGAATCAACTTAATCATTGAATGGACTAGGCCAACCATCAACATTGGTGATGAAGACAGTTTTAAAGATGAATTATTGATGAAAAAATAGAAGAAACCTTAATATGAGATATCCTTGGAAGATGTAGAGAAAAGAAAATATGAGACGATGTATGATCGGATAAACCACTATGTGAATGTTATGACCCTTAGTCAAATTCTCCCTCAAAAGGTCAAGAGTAGAGGTCAGGGAAGTCCATATTATTGGTTCAAAGCCAATCAAATTTTACCGTGCTTCTACCTCTACGGATCTTGAAAATCATGTAAACTTGGATGATGGTCCTAATGAATTAAAGGAATTACCTTTTGGTTTCTTTTTGCATTGTGCACAAAATTTGATTCAACATGGACACTTTCCAAAAAAAATTCCAAAAGATAAATTTCAACTTTTTGAAAAACTATGGAATGTTAAAAGTCAATTTCCCAACTTACAGTCTGACCAGTCGATGATTCAAAATTTTGCATGGTTGTTACTTCTCAATTAGAAGAGGATTGCCTAAACATAAGGGATGACTATTGATCAATTGCTAGAAGATGATTTGCTAGAAATTGTAGAAGAAATAAAGTCACTGTTGATGAATTGAAGGAGATTAAGCTTGGGGCTGAAGAACAACACCAACTCACATTTATAAGTTCTTTACTCAACAATGGAGAATCTTTACAATTCATCAAACTGTTAATAGAATTTAAAGGTATCTTCGCATGGAGCTATGATGAAATATGAGGACTATCAGCAAAGGTTGCAGTTCATAAACTCTAGGCAGACAAAAATATAAACCCAATAAAATAAGCTTCAAGAAGAAAGTGCCTCAAAATAGAGCAACAAGTAATTGTCGAGGTGAAAAAATTAATAGACGCTAACTATGTAAAAGAAAAGCAATACTCCACGTGGTTAGCTAACATTGTACCTGTTAAGAAGAAATATGGACATATCCGTGTTTGTGTAGACTTCAGGGATTTGAACAAGGCATATCCAAAAGGCGAGCTTCCACTACCCAATACTAGAAATGATGGTTGATATCACTTAAACACACAAAATTTTTTCCTTCATGAATGGATCATCAGGATACAACCAAATCAAGGTGACTCCCGAGGATGTAGCACCTACAGCCTTCAGAACACCTATCGGGATTTTCTGCTACACTGTGATGTTGTTTGGCCTTAAGAATGCTAGAGCAACATACCAACATGCAATAAAAAATATTTTTAAATGAAAAATAGACCATTTGTACGATTTGAAGATTGTGTTTGAACGGTTACAATGATATGACCCGAAAATGAATCCTTTAAAGTGCGCTTTTTGTGTAACATCTGGGAAGTTTCTAGGATTTGTTGTCCATCATCGTTGAATCAAGATAAACCTAGATACGATTAAAGTTATCTTGGAAATGACTCCTCCTAAAACCTTGAAATAACTACATTCCTTCTAAGGATAGTTGGCATATTTGAGATACTTTATTTCTAATCTCCAAGTAGGTAGGTGTCAGCTCTTCTCGACATTAATTAAAAAGGACACCAAATTTATTTGGGAAGAGAAATGCCAGCGAGCCTTTGAGGAAGTTAAGAAATATTTTATGACACCTCCTGTTTTGGCAGCCCTTCTCTCTGCGAAACCTCTCATACTTTATACAGCGACCTTAGACGACTTGGAGCCCTCTTAGCCCAAGTCAGTGAAAAGGGTAAAGAAAACGCACTCTACTACTTGTGTCACCGCCTAATACCGATGGAGATAAGGTATTCACTTATTGAGAAGCATTGTCTAGCTTTGATTTTTGCTGCCCAAAAGCTAAGACATTACATTCTTTCTCTTAAGCTCAACCTAATCTCGAAAGTTAACCCGTTGCAATATTTGATGACCCCACCAACACTCTCCGGACGTCTAGCAAGATGGTCAATGATCTTATTGCAGTTTGATATAACTTTTGTTCCCCTCCATGCTATCAAGGGGCAGCTTCTAGCATACTTTCTCACTGCACACCCAGAGTTAGCTGGGTCCCCTCTCAACGATGAGTTACCAGATGAACAAGTGCTACAAATGGAATTCTCCAGCGTGCAACGCTTGAAAATGTACTTCTACGGAGCTTCGTCAGCCAAAAAAGATAAAGGATCAGACACAGATATACCAGGCAAAGTAGGGATCAGTTTGATCTTTATCACGTCATATAAGGTTGTGTTGAGGTTCTCATACCACATGACAGAGCCGTGCACCAACAGTGAAGCAGAATATGAAGCTTTAATCATCAGGTTAGAGTTGGCAATCTCAATGGATAAAACAAACTTTGCCTTCTATAGTGACTCTGAGCTCGTCATCTAGCAAGTTGTCGGACAATATAAAATTTTGAAACCACGATTAGCGGAATACCATCAGTACACGATGAAGCTGCTAGAGCAGATCCCCATTGTGACTTTCTACTGGATTCCTAGGGGAGATAATGCCCACCAACGCTTTAGCAAAACTCACAAAAGAATTTGCATGTCGCCCGGAGGATTCCATTGAAATCACAGTACAAGGAAAGCAAGTTTTGTCTCGAATCAACCTCAAAACTCTACACAAGCTTAGAAAAGAAGAAGCGATAAATGCAGTTGCTGATATCAAGGAAGTTTGGCAAAAGCCATTAATAGAATATCTGCATGCTGCAAAGCTACTATAGGACAAATCAGTAGAACATCACATTACAAAAAAGGCTATGTCATACAGTCTAGCAGGTGATGTCCTCTATAGGAGATTGTTCGACCATACGTGGCTATAATGTTTGAGCAAAACCAAAACATAGAATATTATAAAAAAAAAGTACATGCCAAATTGTGTGGCGCTCACCTGTCAGGGCCAAAGATGAAAATGAAAATCAAAAGACACAAATATTGTTGGCTAGCAATGATGTCCGACTGCATTGATATAGCCAGAAGATGTCACCAGTGCTAGGTGCATGGGGTGGTCTTACACCAACCTCTGAATATACTACACCCAATCGTTGCCTCGTGGTAATTTGAGTGTTGGGTCACTGACTTAATTGGTTCAATAGACCCCCCATATTCCAAATGAAAATAAAAGAGACTGGCACAACAAGTTACTAGAAGCCTTGTGTGCCTACCTGACGACGTTTATGACTCCCACTCAGTGCACACTCTATATGTTCGTGTACGGGTCCGAGGTCATGCTACAGTTAGTAGTTAGGACGATGCCTCTTAGAGTTGTTGTTGCCAACCAACTCACAATAAAAGAAAGGGTAAAACTCAGACTTGAAGAACTAGAGAGACTTGAGGGAAAACGACTTGAAGCACAACAACTCTTAGAACTTTACCAGGCAAAGATGGTACAAGCTCATGCCAAATTGGTCTACCCAAGGATATTCAAAGTTGATGCCCTTATCCTTGTGCTCAAAAAGCCTATCCTTGCACGCCACAAGATAGGTGGAAAATTTGAGCCAACTTGGGACGAACCATTTGTCATTGAAGAGATCTGCGCAAGAGGAGCCTACCAGTTAGTAGATTTACAGGGTGAAAGACCCATGTTACCTATCAATAGGCGATATCTAAAGACATGTTATGCAACCTGACATTGCTTGCCTTCTCTTAATTTGAAATTTTGAAATTTGGATTGTTTTGGGGTTATCTTTGTGGCCAAATGTTTGTGACCAGGTCCAAAATTTTTGTAATAAGATTAACCTCAACATAATGAAAATTTTTTAAAATTACACACTTCAATTTTCTCTTTTTAAACTTAATATCCCACTAAATTAAACAAAATACATACACAAATAAATGACTTCACCAAATAAACTAAAATTTTCTTTAATAAATAATTTCTTTTGTTCTTGTTCACGCTAAGTTTCAGCGCACTGACATTTTTCTTGTCATTAGTAGAGAAATTTCAGACCAAAGGCTAATCTTCACATTTAAAGATGGTTGGAACCTCACACTCAAGAAGGAAATGGCGCCGCAGGACGACACTAAAGACTTTGACATGGAATTTAGTCAAGTCGACATGGATTATGAGGGGCCTCTAAAGGATGTCATCGACCGACAAGAAAAGGAAGGACTACCCTGACTGCTGAGGTTGACCACCAAAGACAATTCATCACTGAAGGAAAATAATGTGATGGTATAACAAGTCCAGACAGAGGGGCCCAATTGCCTACCGTCCATGATAGTTATGCCGACTGGGGGCCTAGTCTCTGCTGATAATGAAAGGCTACCGGATGCTCCACTAAAAAGAACTAAGCATAAAAATGCTAGCTGCCAAAAGCAGAGGGCTTTCTTATGAGAAGAAATAAGATGATAGAAAAAGGAAGAGAATTTACTTACATCTATTCCTGAAGGTTACATTTATGATCCAGGCATGAGAAAAACCTCTTCCAGCTTGCTCGCTACAGATGAGGAGTCCGGGTTTGTTACAGAGCCGGAAATACCACCAGCTTCAGATGTTCTTTGCAAGGGTTTTGCCGACCTGCAACACTAAAATACCTACACTAGCTTCAGCTACAGGGCCATTCGTGGAATGCCCGGACTGTAATGTTCTACACCTACAACACTACAACACCTTAGAGGAGTGCGCATCTACCAATGATGGGTCTCAGACTACCGATTGCCTATTGGGGAGTTATTATCTATCTTTTAATAGATCAATATGTGCCCTGGAGTTCAGAGCCATTAGTCCCTTTGGATGCCGAGTCACACATTCCATTAGCATCAAAATCGACACTAGCTTGGGTTCCCACCGACATTGAAATGAGGGAATATCCTCGACAACCATCGATTCTCATTATGATAGAGTACTATAAGATGAGTAAAGTGAACAAAAGAAACTTTGAATTCTACAAAGAAATGCAAGGAAGGTTCTTCAAAATATTTGAGGGATTGGAATTATACACAAGGGTTTTCTCAGAAAGTGATGAACGAAACATTCTCGATTGCATGTTTGACCTGAGAGATAGAGGTCTAGTAGGCCTGCTTATGAAAAGAACCTATTTAGAGCCAAGAAAGTGGATGCGAGGAAAGGTGAGGATCACTATCCAGTGCGGCTGCTGTTACAACTTCACCAATGATAGACAAGGAAATCCTCCTGAGATTCTCAGACATGATCAAGTGGATCCACTACCTCCAATGATAAAATGGATGAATAAAAGAATGGTTTGATTGAGTATACTACCAGCAAACTGCATTCCTAATAGCTGCATCATCAACATATATGATGAAGGAGATTGCATACCTCCACACATTAATCATCATGACTTTGTGAGACCTTTCTGCACGGTCTCTTTCATGAGCAAAAGCAACATCTTATTTGGAAAAGAAATTGATCTCATTGATCTCAGTGAATTCAGAGGGTCTATATTAATTTCACTACATGTTGGTTTAGTGCTAGACTTTAAAGTAAATGGGTCAGACGTCGTCAAACACCGGATTTCAGGGGTGTCACAATGTAGGGTGTCCATGACCTTTCAACGAATGGACAACAATAAGATGTCATATGGATTTTAACCAGATCCATAATTGGAGGAACGACTAACATACAAGCTATGAGAGGGTTGTACCAATAAGTACATGCAAAGGGAACTCTTGTCTGGAGCATGGCTTAGATAGTCTACTCGATCAGAAGCTTATCACACCAAGAACAGACATTCAGAGGGTTCATTTATATTTTGTTGCACTACATTATAGCAGATATGGTATGTATTAGACATGCTCAGCATATGATATATACTTGGCATGGAACATTTGTGGATGTACTTTGATGCAGCCAACATATTGAACATTTTTAGGCTTTGGCCTACATTCAATCTATAACATTTATTGGAACAGATTAATGAAGTTTCTTTCAAAAATTTGTCTTTTTCTCAATTTCCTTTTTGTGCAATGGATAAAAGCCACAGACCATGCGTTGGTTGGAGATTATAAAGAACAAAGGACAAAACAATGGAACAAAAAAAAGTTGACGATAATAAAATCTAAATAAAAAAACAAACCAACAAATAACAAAATAACTCTCTTTTGAAAAAATCAACCAACAAAATAGAAATTTTTGAAAACCTATTTTGAAAATTAAACATGATAAAAACAAGAAAGAAAATAAATCTGTTTAGTTGATTTTCTCGATTTCGAGGTCTCTTACTCTTTGCTCGTGCAGCACAACTATCTTTGTTTGCCTTAATTCTCTTAACATCCCCATGGAGTTTCACGTACTGCACAAAAGCTCACAAAATTTTTACAAACCTTCTTCAACAATATCATCCTTTTCACATGACACGTATCTTTGAATTCAACACCACCAATTCTCATTTTGGAATCAATCCCTAACTTCAGATTCCATTCCTTTCGAGGTCGGTCCTTAACTTCCGAATCTCTTTTGAGATTGATCCTTAACTTTCAATTCTCATTTTAGAATTAGTCCTTAACTTCTAATTCACTTCTCTCAAGGTCAGTCCTTAACTTCTGACTCTCTCTTTTGAGATTGATCCTTAACTTTTAATTCTCATTTTGGAATTAGTCCTTAACTTCTAATTTCTTTCCTTTCAAGGTCGATCCTTACCTTCCGACTCTCTCTTTTAAGATTGATCCTTAACTTTCAATTTTCCTTTTAGAATCAGTGCTTAAATTCTAATTCACTTATTTTGAGGTCAGTCCTTAACTTCCAACTATCTTTTGAGATTGATTGTTAACTTTTAATTATCATTTTGGAATTACTCCTTAACTTCTGATTCCTTTCCTTTTGACGTCGGTCCTAAACTTCCAAATCTCCTTTAAGTTTGATCCTTAAAGTTTAATTTTAATTTTGGAATCAGTCTTTAACTTTTGATTCCTTTCCTTTCGAGATCGGTCCTTAAATTCTGACTCTCTCTTTTGATATTGATCCTTAACTTTCAATTCTCAATTTAGAACTAGTCCTCAACTTCTGATTCACTTCTTTCAAGGTTGGTCCTTAACTTCTGACTCTCTCTTTTGAGATTGAACCTTAACTTTCAATTCACATTTTAGAATTTGTCCTTAACTTCTAATTCACTTGTTTTGAGGTCAGTCCTTAACTTTCGACTCTCTCTTTTGAGATTGATCCTTAACTTTCAATTCTCATTTTAAAATCAATCCTTAACTTATGATTCACTTCTTTTGATGTTGGTCCTTAACTTTTGACTCCCTTTTCAGATTGATCCTTAACTTTCAATTCCCATTTTAGAATCAGTATTTAACTTCTGATTCACTACTTTCGAGGTCGGTCTTTAACTTCCAACTATCTCTTTTGAGAATTATCCTTAACTTTCAATTCTTATTTTGGAATCAGTCATTAACTTCTGATTCTTTTTCTTTCGAGGTCGGTCCTTAACTTCTGACTCTCGCTCTTGAGATTGATCCTTAACTTTCAATTCTCATTTTGGAATCAGCCATTAACTTCTGATTCCTTTCCCTTTGATTCGGCCCTTAACTTCCGACTCTCTATTGAGATTGATCGTTAAGTTTCAAGTCTCATTTTAGAATCAGTTCTTAACTTCTGATTCCTTTCCTTCCAAGTTTGGTCCATAACTTCTGACTCTCTCTCACTTGAGATTGATCATTTACTTTCAATTCTCATTTTGGAATCAGTCTTTAACTTCTGATTCCTTTCCCTTTGAGGTCGGTCCTTAACTTTCGACTCTCTATTGAGATCGATCCTTAACTTTATATTCTCATTTTAGAATAAGTACTTAACTTCTGATTCACTCTTCTTGAGGTCGGTTCTTAACCTCCGCCTCTCTCTTTCGAGATTGATCCTTAACTTTCAATTCTCAATTTAGAATTAGTCCTTAACTTTTGATTCACTTGTTTTGAGGTCAGTCCTTAACCTCTGACTCTCTTTTGAGATTGATCCCTAACTTTCAATTCCCATTTTAGAATCAGTACTTAACTTCTGATTCACTCCTTTTGAGGTCAGTCCTTAACTTCTAACTCTCTCTTTTGAGATTGATCCTTAACTTTCAATTCTCATTTTGAAATCAGTTCTTAACTTTTGATTCATTTTCTTTCAAGGTCAGTCCTTAACTTTTGACTCTCGCTCTTGAGATTGATCCTTTATTTTCAATTCTCATTTTGAAATCAGTCATTAACTTCTGATTCCTTTCCCTTTGAGGTCGGTCCTTAACATCCGACTCTCTTTTTAGATTGATCCTTAAATTTCAATTCTCATTTTAGAATTTGTGCTTAACTTCTGATTCCTTTCCTATTAAGGTCGGTCCTTAACTTCTGACTCTCTCTCTTGAGATTGATCCTTTACTTTCAGTTCTCATTTTGGAATCAGCCTTTAACTTCTGATTCCTTTCCCTTCGAGGTCGTTCCTTCAATTCTGACTCACTATTGAAATTGATCCTTAACTTTCAATTCTCATTTTAGAATTAGTACTTAACTTATGATTCACTCCTTTCGAGGTAAATCCTTAACTTCCAACTCTCTCTTTTGAGATTGATCCTTAAATTTCAATTCTAATTTTAGAATCAGTCCTTAACTTCTGATTCCTTTCCTTTCGAGGTCAGTCCATAACTTCCGACTCTCACTCTTGAGATTGATCCTTAACTTTCAATTCTCATTTTGGAATCAACGATTAACTTCTGATTCCTTTCCCTTTAAGGTCCTTCCTTAACTTCTGACTCTCGGTTGAGATTGATCGTTAAATTTCAATTCTCATTTTGGAATCAGTGCTTAACTTCTGATTCCTTTCCTTTTAAAGTTGGTCCTTAACTTCCGACTCTCTCTCTCTCTCTCTTAAAATTGATCCTTTACTTTCAATTCTCATTTTGGAATCAACCCTTAACTTCTGATTCCTTTCCCTTCGAGGTCGGTCCTTAACATCCAACTCTCTCTTGAGATTGATTATTAGCTTTCAATTCTCATTTTGGAATCGATCCTTAACTTCTGATTCCTTCCCTTTTGAGGTCGGTCCCTAAGTTCCAACCCACCTCAGAAATTAATACCTAAACTTTAATTCCCACCTCGGGGTTAGCACTTACATACTGCTTCTCATCCTCTATGAACACCTGAAATTAGATAACTCAAAACCAACTCTCCAATCCTCAGCGAGAGTTCCTACTTCTTGACTTTGATCAAATATTTACTTCCTAATTTTCTAGTGGAAACAAATAATATACACAATTTTACACCTCCATCTAGGTATGTTGACATAAGGGTTTGTATTGATTTTGTTGATCACATCAATCAACACCAATAAGAGCGTTGTGTTGCCCAACACACCACACATATTGGGGATTCATTTGTTGACCTCACTTTGATTTGAGGTCTAGTTATTTCTCTTTAGTATCCTAGGCTCTAGCCATAGAACTTTCCTGTTGAATATTCTTAGAAAATGAGAAAAGGAACCCTCACCATTAAAAATTCCAAACTCCTCTTTACTCAACTTGAAGTTCCACAATAGTGGTCCTAACCTCTAGC
The DNA here is from genome assembly GCA_002079205.1 of Phalaenopsis hybrid cultivar. NCBI lineage: Eukaryota > Viridiplantae > Streptophyta > Magnoliopsida > Asparagales > Orchidaceae > Phalaenopsis > Phalaenopsis hybrid cultivar. The sequence goes on from JXCR01061086.1 coordinate 381,830, forward strand.
AATAGTAGGTAGGGTCATTATGGGGGAGCTCAAGGAGAGTTCCCATAAGACTGCTTGCCCTTGAGGTTGACTGTGGGTGTTGGTCTAGGGCTAAGGCACTCATCCTCTCTCACTACACTCACTCTCACACACAATCCCTCACAACCCTAAACCCAAAATTTTCCTAATTTTGATCCCTTGATCCTTTGGGAGACTCATGTACATGGTCCCCTTAACCCATTAGCCCAAAGCTAGGGTTCAGCTAAGAACATTACATAGAGGACCCTAAGTGGGGTTTCCATTGGTGCATAGCTCATTTATGGTGGTTGGCACCCCAATTCTACCAAAAATACTCAACTTGGCTTTTTTGTCCCTAAACTCCCCCAAATTACCTAAGTACCCTTGAAACACTAAATTAAGCCAAACTTCCTAAATTTACCCAAAATACCTAAATTTATTCAAAAATCATTTGAAATCTTTTGAAAACATCCAAATTATCCAAAATCACCAAAAAAAATTGCAAAATAACCAAAATGCCCCTCCTTAAGCCAAAATTCCAAAAATTCCAAAAAAATCCCAAAATTTTGAAAACCTACTGATTAAATTTGGTCTTTATTGAAATAAATTACTCCAATTCAAAAACCTGCCCAAATAAACAATTGTGATAGATTCCCCTGGCTCACCCAACCACTTGGCCACCTCCCCTAGCCTTATCGACCGGCCTAGTCGACGGAGGAGCCAAAACCGTGACCCGCCCTCAAGAAATCCAAACACAATTCAAACTTAGAGGCCACCTCATCTCATTTGAAGTTTAAAGCCTCTCTACGCTCCACATAGGCAACACTTTGCACCCATACATTGGCCCACAGAGCCACCCTAAGACATTTTTATAAAAGCTCCACCTCCATGGCCATGAAAGTGTGCTAAAAATTTCTTAAGGATAGCCTTTGAAATTACTCCCTGAGCTTCCTTGAGACCTCCACAATGCAATCCAGCCACTACATTGCCCTCATTCTCCTTGTCAAAGTCCAATTTTGGAGCTCAAATCCTTACAAGAGATAAGATATTCTCCACCACACCTCCACAATGCACCAAACATAAATTAAACTCACCCACACCGTCACCACACTGAACTCAGATAAAGCCCTATCAAATCCCTTTCAAACAGAGCCTCAAAGATATCTTAAGACCAACACCCAAATCTAGCCTTGATTGAATTCGGGTCTAGACCTTTCACCACAACCAGAGGGTTAATACTTAACCTCCTTGGAAGTCCACGAACATGCCGAGCACTTCTGACTGAAGCTTCCCTTCTCAGAGCAAAAGGTATTGAACTTCCCCTCTTCCTAAGCCTTTTTTGATTCTTCATTTGATTAGGGTTAGTTTAATGGCATGTTTACCGTATATATATGTTTGTCACACTTAGACGAGTCCATAGTATCAAACTCAAGGTCATTTGGTTTAGAAATGTGTGAGATCTTTAAGTTTTAATGTTAACAGCCACAGGTTAGCCTATGTGGGGACGATGACGGGGAGCCATCTGATCACGTGTTTCTCTCATCAAAGGATGAGATCTAGCCGGATGAACTCTCGGTGCGTGAACCGTGGGCTGAGTAGCATGCCAAGGTGAAAAGCTCAATGAATGGGAGCGCACCGCGTCGTCGTTCAAAACTGCCTAAGATGAGATGGTGTCACGTGTTTAAATAGATAAATAGGGAATTAAATAAATTAGAAAATGATCCGTAACTTCAAAAATCCATCACTTGGTGTAGAAAATTTACTAAAATAAAAAAAATACGCCATTGCTCAGTGAATAGAGGAGAACAATGTGGAAATAATTTGAAGTTTTTGTAATGCATATTTTATTTTTAGTTAATTAAGCACTATTTTGAGTCTTTTGATTTTGCATGCATGTAGACATTTCACCAAGGCTTGAAATTTTGGCATGTTGTTGCCTCCGTTTTTGGGAACATTCTCTAATTTTTCTATACTTAGAGGATATCTCTAGACAAAGATCCATATTTTCCTAGTTTATGTCTATTATTTGCATAAATTAATCATAATATTTAGCATGTTGTTTAGAAAATTCTAAGAAAATTTTGGAAGGTTTATAATGGCTAGAAAAACCTTTGAAAAATGTTTCATGATCTAAGTCATTATAAATGTACCTAATTTTCACAAACCCTAAAATGTAATGAAAATTAATTTTGGGAATCACAAACATCTAATTGACTTGGTTTTTAATCTCCATTATAATTTGAAGTTCAGAGAACTCCCCATAAAAATTTCAAAAAATTTTGAGCTTATTTCATAACTCAAATTGATTTTCTAAGTTAAATGCCATTTTTAAAACTAAAAATTGGTTTTGGGAGTTCTTTGTGATCAAAGGAATTTTCTAAAAATAAATTAATAATAAAAATAAAAAATTCCATTTTAAGCCTTTCCTTAATATTTAAATAATAAAAAAAATGTTAAAAATCACAAAAAATAATAAAATTCAAGTAAATGTTCTAAATTGTTTCTTAAGAACTTAAGAATAATTGAAATAGTTTTCCCGATTTTCTAAGTGAAGATATCGAATTTTGAAGCTTAAAATAATTTTTAAAGGCTAAAATGGATTTTTACTAAAATAATTCTAACAATTCAAAGAAAAATCAGAAAAATTCGAAATTTGTTTCTTTAAGTTCCTTGACCTTAGAGAGATTTAATATAAATGTGAAACTTAATTTTCCATACGTAAAATATTTTATAATTAATAAACACTCCAGAACTTGAAATGCTTCTAATAATTAAAATAAAACTCAAAAAATCCTGAAATTTGGTTCCAATGATTCTATGGTCTAAGTCTACCTCCAACAAAAATTTTAAGGGATTAGGTTTTACCTTGATCAAGTTAGGGAATTTTTTAAATAAATCCTATTTATTGCATATAAAAAAATATATAAATTAAATTAAATTTTGAAAAATCACATTTTTCTCCTCTGATGTCTTAATTAACCCATGAGTGAGGTGGGATGCAAATTCCAAAGTTATTTGACTTAAATTTGAGAAATTATTAAGTGATAGAGCCTCAGGAAAAAAATGTAATTTTAGAAATTTAGCCTCAATTAACATTTAGGCTTAATTCAAGAAAGGGAAATGAGTAACCTTTGATCTTAATTAACATATTTGGATGATTGAAACATAAGGAATTAATTGGTAGAACCAATCTCACTTCTTTCAATTAAAGGATAAATTTGTAATTTCATTAAATTTTTAAAATTTTTAAGTCTAATCAAATAAATGATCTTAGACAAAGGGGTATGATTTTGGGTGGTTATAACTAGTTAATTTAACACCCCTATTTGATGTTCTAATGACTTTCAAGAAAAAAAGGAAAATGAATCATCATCATCACTTAAAATTAAACATTTTTAAAAATAACTAACACATCTACCAAAATCTTAAGGGCTTAGTAGTGACGTAGGCTAAATCAAATTTGTTTAAGTGAGGACTAGAAAAGTAAACATAATTAAAAATTTAACATATTTAAAACACTAGAAGCCCAAATTAAAAAGTTGGCTAAGTGTATTGATAACATTAACTTGCCCCTTTAAGGGTCTTCACCTGCATAATTTTCAAAATTATATTCTAAGTGATAATTACCCTACACTTAGGGATAATTGAAACATCAACGATCATTGAGCATTAAAGGTATTTACAGGATGGGTTATTAAGCTACATAATAAGTTTATAAGGAGCTCGAGACTTTTCACCATGCAGTGGAGGGAAGCATGGACTTGTTTCTTTCTCCAGATCTGTTGGATACCTCGAAGGTCTACTAAACTTAATATGTTTTGCTTGACAAAAATCATCCTTAATCAAATTAATAGGGACCCATCAAGACATTACCTAGGGTTGGGTAGATCATTAAAACCTTACTTTTCTGCTTTAAATAAAGTGCTCTCACATGCATTTTGAGTTTTAGGTTGAACGAGAAGACTCGTCAGGTACGCTTTTTATAGTTTACAGTGTCATCTTTCTTGTACTTTCATATTGTACTTTATATGCTTACAAAGCTTGCATGCTAAACAACAATGTCACTCTTCATGAAGACCAAAATTGCTAGGATAGCCATAAAACCAAAACCAACATAAAAATCAACCAAGATAAAATTCACCACCACAACATTAAAAATATAAGATAACTCAAAACTTAATCACAAACATCACAAAACAATAATTGCAAATAAATTAAGATGTTGTTGGCATTTGTTTTTGGTGTCACATGTATTGGAAGTCCACTCGAGCGCATCAGGGTCGTACATTATGAAAATGAGTTCCCCTGTAGCGCAATATATCTTTTTCACACATTTCGATACGTGTTGAGGGGTACGTAATCAGGGTCAGTTTACTAGGCTATGACTTTCACTTACGCGAAGGCTGGTCGGCATTTGGCACGTCAGGCGACTTCGATCAGGCTAATAAATATTATGTGACGCGCCGCGCACAATTTAGGCTCAAATTGGCCCGATCACTTAATGAAGTGGTCCTAATGACCTTGGATGATGAAACGGACCCCGCCAGTGTGTATGGAACATTAATTTATTTACGGAGGATGTCCACTTCGCTACAGCTTCACGGGCGTGGTAAAAATGTGTGAATTATTGTTATGGGCACGATAGTTGAAAAAGTCATCCGGATGACTCCAAACGACTAAACAGACTGCGCCAATGCGTCTGAAATGTCAATTTTAGCCAAGAAGAATGTTCACTTTGCCACGAGGACGTATACAGGTGAAGAATACACGAAGGATAATAATAATAATTATATTATTATTACTATTATATAATATATTATATTATTATATATATAAATCCTACATTACCCTCTCTCTCCCTCACAAGATTCTCCCCGATCGCATGCGAGACTTCGCAAAGCCTAGCACTGCAATCCCTCCATACAGATCCCTTCACGCTGGAAGCCACCGTCGGTCTGTCTCCTCCATGCTATCGCCGCTCGCTGACCGGAGCTCCCTCCGGCGTTCCTCTTTCCAGTCATGCGCCATCTTCCTCTTCTCCCTGGCCATCCGCGCTCGTGTCTTTGTGTTCTTGCCAGCAGTGTCTCGCTGGCCTCCCAAACTCTGGCGTTGAGTTCTCACCAATTCAAGCTCTTCTACGTTGGCCTCCTTCTCTTCTTCTTCTCTTCTTCGTTGCACACAGATTCGCCGACCCCTCCTCCAACTCCAACGTCGAGATCCCGCCATATGCGGGATCTTTTCCTTGCCGACATTTTCGCTTCGCCGACATCATATCTATGCCGGAGAAAATCAGCGAGCAGAATGTCAGATTTTCGGCTATCCTCCGCATTTTTTTCACTCTCAGTTCGCACTGCCGGCGAACTTACTCCTCGATTTTGTCGTACCTTCTCGACGACCGAAATCTTTGTCGGAGCACTTTGATGTCTCCGGAAAGCGAGCATTTCCACTGTTCGAGGAGGTGCAAGCGTCTCTTCTTATGCAAGGAAAAACATCCCCTCTTTCACCATTGTCGAGCAATTCTCTCTCGCAAAGGTACATTTTTTTTTGTTTCACATATTTTTATAAGCTAAATTATTTATTTTCTGGAACTTCACATAACTCATTGATTCCTATATCCTATTCTCCTCATTGCATTAATCATTGTGGAATACACTAGAGCACGGACTGAATGTTGATGGCTTGGAGCAAGTAAAGAGAACGCGCTTGCAACCTAGGCAGTGGTGAGATCCCCAAAACTCCTAGCTAGCCCTAGGTTTAGTGGTGTTTAGGTGTGTGGGTTCGATCAACCATATGGGGTGTGTGCGTTGGCATGGGTCGACGCATCAATGTACCTATGTGACTGATCGTTGATTTTCTAGAGCAAGCCGTTAGGTTAAGACTTCCTGTACGTAACCAAACACCCCCCGTAGAGGTGAGTGTCTCCCTTTTGTTGTGAGCCTTAGCACAAGTCCCTATGGGTCGGAGTCCCCCACTCCCCTTGCTTTGGGTTTTCCTATCTTTACATGGAGAAGCTAGGGGGCCAGACTTGGCAAAGTGAGAGAAGCTTTGTAGCTGACTCGCTTTGGAAAGTCTGGAGGAGTTCACAAAATGGAAAACGCTTTGTGGCTAGCCTATTACATGACACCGTGGACACAAAATGGAAAACGCTTTGTGGCTAGCCTATTACATGACACCGTGGAGAGTTTCTCCTTAGGAGATTTGGGGAGAAACTCATCATATTTCTTCACCAAAGTAAGAGGCTGTGGTGCCGCATATCCAAGGGTCTAAATCTTAGGTTTCCCATGTGAGGTCATTAGTACGAGCGTGGCTCGCTATCATATGTCATCAAATGCACCTCATTATTTGCAAGTGAATGTCTTGCATGTTACATATTGTATGTCATATATCGCACTTGCACTTGCACTTGTACTTGCATTTAGACGTTGCACTTGCACCTTGTATCTTGCACTTGCACTTACAGTTCAACCACTTGTGCCTCGATCGTTCACCCCAAACCGGTCGACACCACTTGTGGCTCAGTTGGTTATCTCGAACCAGTCACATCACTTGTGTTTCAGCCGGCTATCCGGGCTTGGTTGGCACAACACTTTGGTTTGACCGGATACTCCATCCCGATCAACCGGCCACTTGCTCCTTTGCATGTTGTGCATGTGCATGTACATGTTTGTCCTTAAGTGCTCTTCCCTAGCCCCTTTCCTTTAATTCTTTTCACCCTTAGCCTAATAGGCCTCTTCATTCGTATCCGAGTGTGAAGGAAATATTTTCATGTTGGAGATGTCTTTAAATCCATTACTAATGTATCAGTCATCCCAATGTAACTTAACAATTGTCTGAACCTCAATATTCTAAAGATCTTATCAGGAGAATTTTGAGATCAAAAAGTTCTTTATATCAAAAATTTTGATTTCTCGCTCACCTCAAGCTTCTTTTCAAGAGTGTTGGCCAAATTTCACTTTTTAAGGCCTTTTTTCACTTTTTTTATTTTCCTGAGAATTACTATATCTCATAGAGCTTCTTTTATAATAAAGTAGTTTTCTTCGACTCAAAATTCTCCCGAATAAAGATTCTTACAATTTCATGATGCATTACTTGTTAAGCTTCCATTGATCTAGCTGAATAGAAAAGTAAGAGATCTAAATAGTCTCTGAAACTACTAGCATCTCAATGACACTCATCTTGTCATTCAGAGGTATTCTCAAGACTTAGGTGAAAGTTCATTAAAGGAAGGGATTCAGTCATCGTGACTTAGTTTGAATCTATCAAACTATGAAGATTTGCAATTCCTAAGAAGGTGCATACATGGTCTAGCTTAATCACATCCTCAGGATCTATCTTAGGTTCAACCTCAAGAATCTTTAGAGGTAAGCCCAATACAGGATCAACAGAGGGGCATGGTTCTTTAAAGAACCATCTCAAAGGCCTCCAAAAATTGGAGTCGAAGCATCAACAGATGTAGAGATATCTCAATCAGATAAGTAAGGTCTAACAAGTAACATCGAACATCGAGGTATCACGAGTCATGGATTGGTTGTAGAGATAGAATGCTCTGATCAGTTCAACGTGACTATAAAAAAGATGATAAAATCAATCAAGTCAAACAAAATATCCACAAAGTTGGATATAGGAGATGTGGATCAATTTCAAACTGATTGTCTTTCACCAAGAACAGACTGAAAAGTCAATAAGGTTATGGATAGGTGAGGCATCAAATCCTAGTCAGGTTCAGAGTAACTGACTAAATCAAATGATTAGACATGTAGAATGGTCTTAGCAACAAAATGCACTCATCAAGAGCTTAGCCAAAAGGAAAACATAGCTCAAATCGAATGAGACACTCTCAAACAGCCTGAGGGGTGTGTATCCCGGCTAAACATGGATCCATCAAGACTAGCAAGACGGTCTAATCGATACATGTCATCAACAAATTTGTTTTAGGGTGTTCCCTAATTGTAGTATGAACATCCATAATAGTCTTACTTAATAGGTGAAAATAGGAAGGATAAAGTACTCTTCAAAGAAAAAGCAAGTAAATCCCTTGCCGTCAATTGTAGAAAGTCATTCTACAGGTAGTGTCGGGATATCAAAAGACGTGGTGGAAAAAATTTGCCTAACCCACTAGGTATTTGTCGAAGTAGAGTGATCAACCTCTAATCTAAAATATGGCGAGAATCGATGGGGGTAAACCTCAGACCTCCCTTTATCAATATAGGACATTCATATAGCGCGATGAAGAGGAAGCCATAACATTTTCCTTATAGCTTATAGAAAGAGTAGGCACATCAAATGTGGGCAAAAGCCACTCCAACAGGATCACAATGATAAACGACACAACATCTGGTACAATGACAATAAGTATCCATGCAACATCTCGGCGGGTCTCATGACCTATACAACAGATGACAAAAAGTGAATATCCTAGCCTCATAATGGACCGACAGGAGAACCTTCGTCTCCCACTACAAGGGCCTATAGAATAAGAAGAGTAAAGAAGTTTGTTTGGACATTTGAAGGATCCGGTTAAGAGAACTTCTTTCATGGAAGAGGACCCAATCCTCGTAGAGGTAAACTATTCCAATAATATTCTTGGCAAGGAGATCAGTAGATAAGTCATCAATATCATAGAATTAGAGCAATCTACATTCTAAGGAGGGCGAAACCTCACAACTATCATGGTTATGGTGTAATCCACACAACCAGACAATACAATAAAGTGATTCTCATCAAAGGGAGTGTCAAATTTCCCATCAACTAGAACCACGATAGGTAGAGAAACCTGTGGCTAGTTCAGCTGTCGTAATTGTAGCAATATTTTTTTATTCCTCTGAAGCCCTTGCCCAATATAGGAACAAACAAGACCCTTCAGAGAAACCCAGAACAATGGGGCTGGGACGGTTGTCAAACCAACAAAAAAATTTTCCCTTAAATAAGATGTTGCTCCTACAATTTTCTCGGTTAGAGAACTCATGGTATTCACAAAAACAACATGGACTGCAAGATGAGGATGACTTGCATCCTGGGGAGGAAAGATCCCCCACATAATCCTGGCTGGAACATAGTCCATATTGCCAGAAATAGGAGAAAAATCATTCCGAGCTGACAAGATTTGAGCATCATCTCGTGCCGGAACCAAAAGGAGTCATGGCGGGGACATGGTTCACACTACCAGAGGACAAAAAGGGTGATTCTCAGCCGACATGACATAAACATGATCCTAAACCGGAACCAAAGAGAGTTATGGCAGGACATACCTCACCGCCAAAGGATAGTGTCGTGAATAGGTAACTCTAGCTCTCTTAATGCAACATCCATGGGATAGAAATCCTTAAAACATGGAAGGACTACAAAAGAGGCTAGGAAACGAGAAAGAGTGTTATAGCACATAACCATATGGTACTAGCCTCTTTCTTGAGGGAAAAGTAGGACTGATACGAGATAATATAACAAAAAGAGTGTCACATGTACAAATCCTCCTTTTCAAAAAAGGGCATGATGCAAAAGTCCAACAGGGACATGATCCACATAACTAGGGACAATAGAAAAATGACTCACAATTTGGGGGCCAAAGACAGCTCCTAAACTAAAATCGGGATAGGTATATAAACCTGAAGCAAAATATGCTGCTAAATTTTTACATATTTAGCAGAATATTCTAGTTTATATAAACTTGAAGCAGAATATTCTAGTTCATATTTAGCAGCATATTCTAAATTTGTGCCTCACCTCATAAATTAGGCAGGAAGACCAGAAGGACTTGGAATAGATTATTACAAATTTAGAAGCATATTCTGCTTCAGGTTTATACACCTATCCCGATTCTAGTTTAGGAGGTGTTTTTGGCCCCCGAATTGTAAGTCATTTTTCTACTGTCCCTAGTTGTGTGGATCATGTCCCTGTTGGACTTTTGCATCATGCCCTCCTTTAAAAAGGAGGATTTCTACATGTGACACTCTTTTTGTTACAGTAGCTCGTATCGATGCTACTTTTCCCTCAAGGAAGAGGCTGGTACCAGATGGTGATGTGCTACAACACTCTTTCTTGTTTCTTGGCCTCTTTTGTAGTCCTTCCATGTTTTGAGAATTTTCATCCTATGGATGTTGCATTAAGAGAGCTAGAGTTACATATTCACAACACTGTCCTTTGGTGGTGGGGAATGTCCTGCCATAACTCTCTTTGGTTCTGGCTTAGGATCATGTTTATGTCATGTCAGCTGAGAATCACCCTTTTTGTCCTCTGGCAGTGTGGACCATGTCCCCGCCATGACTCCTTTCGGTTCCGGTACGAGATGATGCTTAAATCTTGTCAGCTCAGAATCATTTTTCTCCTATGTCTGGCAATATGGACTATGTTCCAGCCAGGATTACGTGGGGGATCTTTCCTCCCCAGGATGCAAGTCATCCTCATCTTGCAATCCATGTTAATTTTTCGGATACCATGAGTTCTATGACTGAGAAAATCGTAGGAGCAACATCTTATTTAAGGGAAAATTTTTTTGTTCGTTTGACAACCGTCCTAGCCCCGTTGTTCTGGGTTTCTCTAAGGTCTCGTTTTACTTTATATTGGGCAAGGGCTTTATAGGAATAAAAAAATATTGCTGCAATTACGACAGCTAAACTAGCCACAGGTTTCTTTACATGTCGTGGTTCTAGTTGATGGGAAATTTGGCACTCCCTTTGATGAGAATCACTTTATTGTATTGTCTGGTTGTGTGGATTACAGCCCAATCATGATAGCTGTGAGATTTCCCCCTCCTTAGAATGTAGATTGCTCTAATTCTATGACCCATATTGATGACTCATCTATAGATCTCCTTTCCAAGAAGATTTTTGGAACATTTTACCTCTACGAGGACTGGGTCCTCTTCCATGAAAGAAGTTTCTTACCTGGAATCTTTAAATGTGCAAACAAACTTCTTTAGTCTTCTTATTCTATAGGCCCTCATAGTAGGAGACCAAGGTTCTCCTATCGGTCCATTATGAGGCTAGGATATTCACTTTTTGTCATCTGTTGTATAGGTCATGAGACCTGCCGAGATGTTGCATGGAACGCTTGGTATGATACTTATTGCCACTGTACCAGATGTTGTGTCGTGCATCATTGTGATCCTGTTGGAGTGGCTTTTGCCCACATTTGATGAGCCTACTCTTTCTATAAGCTATAAATAAAATGTTATGGCTTTTTCTTCATCGCACTATATGAATTTGTCCTATGTTGATAAAGGGAGGTCTGTGGTGTACCCCCATTGATTCTCACCTTATTTGAGAACAGAGGGTGATCGCCTTACTTCAACGAATACTTAGTGGGTTAGGTGAATTTTTTCCACTACGTCTTTTGATATCGCGACACTGCGTGTAGAACGACTTTCTACAATTGACGGCGAGGGGTTTACTTTCCTTTGCTTAGAAGAATATTTTATCCTTACTCTTTTCACCTATTAAGCAAGAATATTATGGATGTTCATACTTCAATTAGGGGACACCCTAAAAAATCTTTGTTGATGACATGTATCGATTAGACAGTCTTGCTAGTCTTGATGGATCCATGTTTAGCGAGATACACACCCGCCTGGCTGTTTGAGAGTGTCTCATTCGATTTGAGCTATGTTTGCCTTTTTGCTAAGCTCTTGATGAGTGCATTTTGTTGCTAAGACCATTCTACATGTCTAAGCATTTGATTTAGTCAATTACTCTGAACTTTACTAGGCTTTGGTGCTTCACCTATCCATAACCTTATTGACTTTTTAGTCTGTTCTTGGTGAGAGACAATCATTTTGAAATTGATCCACATCTCCTATATCCAACTTCATGATTATTTTGTTTGACTTGGTTGATTTTTATCATCTTTTTGATAGTCAAGTTAAACTGATCAGAGCATTCTCGCTCTATAATCAATCCATGACTCGTTGTGATACCTCGATGTTTGACGTTACTAGTTAGACCTTACTTATCTGATCAAGATATCTTTGCATCTGTTGATGCTCCGACTCCAATTTTTGGAGGCCGCTGAGATGGTTGTGAAAAGAACCATGCCTCTCTATTGATCCTGTAGTGGGCTTACCTTTAATGATTCTTGAGGTTGAACCTAAGATAGATCCTGAGGATGAGATTATGCTAGACCATGTATGCACCTTCTTAGGACTTGCAAACTTCATAGTTTGGTAGATTCGAACTAAGTCACAATGACTGAATCCCTTACTTTAATGAACTTTCACCTAAGTCCTGAGAAGACCTCAGAATGACTAGATGGGTGTCATTGAGATGCTAGTAGTTTTAGAGACTATTTAGATCTCTTACTTTTCCATTCAGCTACATCAAAGGAAGCTTAAGAAGTAATGGATCATGAAATTTTAGGAATCTTTATTCGGGAGAATTTTGAGTCAAAACAAACTACTTTATTACAAAAGAAGCTCTACCAAATATAGTAATTCTTAGGAAAACTAAAAAAAAGTGCAAAAAGGCATTAAAAATGAAATTTTGCCAACACTCCTGAGAAGAAACTTGAGGTGAGTGGGAAATCAAAATTTTTGATATAAAGAAATTTTTGATCTCAAAATTCTCCGGATAAGATCCTTAGAATATTGAGGTTCAAAGAATTGTTAGGTGATATTGGGATGACTGATACATCAGTAATGGATTTAAATACATATCCAACATGAAAATATTTCCTTCACACTCGGATATGAATGACGAGGTCTATTAGGCTAAGGGTGAAAATAATTAAATGAAAGGGGCTAAGGAAGAGTACTTAAGGAAAATCCCACCTGGACCTGAATTTTTCTGTGATCTGTTTGATCCATGTCCTTCGTTCGAAGCACTTTTGATGCCTGACGTTTGCCCCAATATTTTTCCTGACGAGAATTACCGTAGTAAGTTCTTGTTGGAAATATTCCCTGAGCTCTCCCCTGCTATAACTACTTTTCCAGTTCCGAGGGACCTTTTAGTGAGGCTTACTTCCTTGCTTAAATAACCCTACATTTAGACTTTTGAGTCCACCTCAATGATATTAAAATCAGCTTGATTGGTTTTATACACCCTATTAAATGACATGATATGTCTGTTAGCTAGCTTACGAACGTCTTCATCGAGACACTCAATGCCTCCCCATCAATCATTAGTTTATTAAATGGGAGAATCTCTGGCAAGAGACGTCTCGTTAGTGCTTGTGGAAGCACTCTTACGGTTAGATCATCTTGGTCATACAACCATATCTTCTTATTGACTACTTTGGCTGGTTTTGTCCACTAAGTCGAATGAGATGTTGTATCAGTTTTACCACCGATCCATGTTCAGTCGGATAACTTGGATGTTCGACTATACTTTGAGCTTGATACCTCAGAATGTTATGTCGTATGATTATTCATTTGACATTTCACCAGGATACATACCTCGTGCGTTATTTTACATGCTCGGTGAGGATACATACCTCCTACGCCATCTGATATATTCGAGCAGGATACATACTTTCTGCCTTGTTTGATACTTGGTCAGGATACATACCTCCTACACTATTTTGATCGGGGTATCTACCTCTGTGATCATTTGATGTTTCGATCAATGGAACTATTGCCTTCACTTGGCCGACCCTTGATGATACGACCTCCTTTTGAGGCACGTCGGGTTTTGTAGTCATTTGACCTTGAAGCCTCTCGAATCATATGCCCGTTTTAGCAGGGTTCCTTTATGAGAGTGTCTTCTGCTTTATATAGCCAAACGTTCAATGTCACTAGAGCTCGACTACGTTGTAGTTTGCTCAGTATGAGTGTGTCTTGTTTTCAGACACTGTTTGGCTTTTTAGCCCTGTTCCTCGAGCCATGTGACCTTAGGGTTGGCTCTATTATGATGATATCTTGTCTTTTGACACCTTTGGCTTCATATAAATTTCTACTTTGATGCTTCTCGATCCACATACCCTTTTGGGCTGGTTCATTTACAAGAGTATTCCGTCTTTAGACATACCTTGGTTCATGCCTCTATGGCCTCTGAACCCACTCTTAGGTTATGCCTTAACTGCCTCTGAACCTATTTTCAAGGTTATGACTTTATGACCTCTGAACCACTGTGTTTGGTTCTGCCGTCAGAGCCTCTAAAGCATCCTTTTCGGTCGGCCATACTATATAGTCACTGGTTTGATCACCAGTTCTAATTAGGATATGTTGTGCTTTATAGCCACCTTATTAATGTGATGGGTGTTTCATCTCAAGGAAATGAGTTAGACTAGCAATCGGGGTATCTTTCAGGGGAAAACATTACAGGACACTTGGTCACATGAGATGATTAAGCCTTCTCCCTTACTGTTTCAAATGAGGTTAGGTACGGGGTTTCCATCGATTTTGTTGTTTTAAATGTGGTCAGACAGATCGATGTGCCATTTTGAATATGGTCAGACAAACTTTCTTTCAGCCATACCATGTCAAGTTTATCTGGCCTGGCTGGGATCCATTGGGTCATGCCACTGCGGCCTCTGAACTCATCCCTAAGTTATGCCTTTGCAGCCTCTGAACCTATTTTCTAGGTTATGTCTTTATGAACTCTGAACCTATTTTTATGGTTATGCCTCTGCTGCCCCTGAACCACTCTCTTAGGTTATGCCTTTATGACCTCTGAACCTATTTTCTAGCTTATGTCTTTATGACCTCTGAACCTATTTTTGTGGTTATGTCTTTGTGGCCCCTGAACCACCATCTTATGTTATGCCTTTATGGCCTTTGAACTTATTTTCTAGGTTATGTCTTTATGACCTATGAATCTATTTTTGTGGTTATGCCTCTGCAACCTCTGAACCACCCTCTTAAGTTATGCCTTTATGGCCTCTGAACCTTTTTTCTAGGTTATGTCTTTGTGACCTCTGAACCTATTTCTGTGGTTATACATCTACGATCTCTGAACCACCCTCCTAGGTCATGCCTCTGCGGCCTCTGAACATATTTTTTGTGGTTATGCCTCTACGGCCTCTAAACCACTAGCTTGAGTTATGCTCAATGGCCTCTGAACTCATTCCTAGGTTACGTATTTAAAGCTTTTGAACCTATTTTCGTGGTTATGCCTATACGGCCTCTGATCCACACTTCTAAGTTATGTCTCTACAGCTTCTGAACTTATTTTTGTGGTTATGCCTTTACAGCCTCTGAACCACACTTCTAGGTTATGCTTTTACAGCCTCTGAACCTATATTCTAGGTTATGCCTTTATGGCATCTGAACCTGTTTTGGTGGTTATGCCTCTACGGCCTTGGAACCACCCTATTAGGTTATGCCTTTATGACCTCTGAAATTATTTTCTTGGTTATGCCTCAATTGCCTCTGAACCAATTCCTCTATGTCACGCCACTATGGTCTCTGAACCCGTTTTTTGTGGTTGACTGGTTTCGACCGGCTAGCCACTCTCTCGATCAAACCCTATCCAGTTTATCTGGCTTGTTTAAGGTTTTCTTTTAGCCCTTTCTTGGGATGTCACCTTGACTACCAGGGGTGGCTTTCTTTAGAGGATGCTGCCAACAAATGCATTGTGCCTTGACTGCGCAACAGACTTGTTGGGGGTCCTTAGTTGGCATCAGTTTTTGATGTCACGTGTATTGGAAGTCTACTCGAGCGCATGAGGGTTGCACTTTGTGAAAATGAGTTCCCTTGTAGTGCAAGATATCTATTTCAGACATTTCGACACGTGTTGAGGAGCACATAATCAGGGTCATTTTGCTAGGCTATGACTTTTGCTTATTCGAGGGCCAGTCGATATTTGGCATGTCATACGACTTTGATCGAGCTAACAAATATTATGTGGCGCATCGCTCGCGATTTTAGCTTGAATTGGCCCGCTCACATGAAGAAGTGGTCCTAATGACCTCGGATGATGAAATGGACCCCGCAAGTGTGTCTGAAACGTCGATTTCATTTACAGAGGATGTCCACTTCGCTACAGCTTCGCGGACGGGGTAAAAAGTGTGAACTATAGTTTTGGGCACGATAGTTGAAAAAGTGGTTCAGATGACTCTGAACAACAAAACCGACTACGCCAATGAGTCTGAAACGTCGATTTTAGCCAAGAAGGACATTCACTTTGCCGGGAGGACATATACGGGTGAAGAATACACGAAGGGTAATTATAATAATAATAATAATAATAATAATAATAATATTATTATTATTATTACTATTTTTTTTATTATTATATAATATATTATATTATTATATATATAAATCCTACGCTACCCTCTCTCTCCCTCACGTCATTCTCCCTGACCACACGCGACCCTTCGCGAACCCTAGTGCCGCAATTGCTCCAGACCGATCCCTTCAGGTTGGAAGCCGCCGTCGGCCGGCCTCCTCCACGCTAGAGCCTCTTACCGACCGGAGCTCCCTCCGACGTTCCTCTTTCCAACCGTCTGTCATCTTCCTCTTCTCCTTCACCAGTCGTGCTTGTGGCTTTATTTTCTCGCCGGTAGTGTCCCGCCGGCCTCCCAAACTCTGACGTTGAGTTCTCACCAATCCAAGCTCTTCTACATTTGTCTCCTTCTCTTCTTCTTCTCTTCTTGGTCGCATGCTGATTTGCCAACCCCTCCAACTCCGACGTCGAGATCTTGCCATTAATTGAACCTTTTCCTCACTGAAACTTTTGCTTCGCCAACGTCGTATCTACGTCAGAGAAAATCTGTGAGCTAAACGTTGGATTTTGGGCTATCCTTCACATTTCTTTCACTCTCGGTGTACACCGCTGACGAACTAACTCCTCGATCTCGCCATCCTACCTTCTCGACAACCAAAATCTTTGTCAGAGCACTATGACGTCTCCGGACAGTGAGTGTTGCCGCAGTTCGAGGAGGTGCAAGCGTCTCTTCCTTTATGAGTAAAAACTCCCCCTCTTTCACCATCATCGAGCGATCCTCTCTCATGAAGGTATCTTTTTTTTTGTGCCGCATATTTTTATATTCTAAATTATTTCTTTTCTGGTACTTTGCATACATCATTGTTTCCTATCTCCTATTTTCCTTGTTGAATGACTCATTGTGGGATACACTAGAGCACAGACTAGACGTCGACGACTTGGAGCAAGTAAAGAAAACGTGCCTGCAACCTTCACAGTGGTGACATCCCCTAAACTCCTAGCTAGCCCTAAGTTTAGTGGTGTGTGGGCGTGTAGGTTCGATTGCCCATATGGTGTGCATGCATCGGCATGGGTCAGTGCATTAATGTACCTATATGATTGGTCATCGATTTTCTAGAGCGAGCTGTTAGGTTAGGACTTCCTTTGCGTAACCAAAAACCCCTCATAGAGCTGAGTGTCTCCCTTTTGTTGTGAGCCTTAGCACAAGTCCCAATGGGTTGGAGTCCTTCACTCCCCTTGCTTTGGGTTTCCCCCGCTTTACTTAGAGAAGCTAGGGGGTTGGACTTGGCAAAGCAATAGAAGTTTCGTAGATAGCCTATTTCAAGATACCATGGAGAGTTTCCCCCCCGAAGATCCAGGGAGAAACTCCTCACATTTTCTCACCAAAGTAAGAGGCGGCGGTGCCGCATATCCAAGGGTCTAAACCTTAGGTTTCCTAGGTAAGGTTGTTAGTATGAGCGTGGATCGCTATCATATGTGGTCATTTACACCTCATTGTTTGCATGTGAATGTCTTGCATGTTACATATTGTATGTCATATATTGCACTTGCACTTGCACTTGCACCTTGTATCTTGCACTTGCATTTACACTTGCACCACTTGTGTCGATCGCCCCGGACCGGTCGACACCACTTGTGGCTCCCCCGGTTATCCCTAACCAGTCACATNNNCCACTTGTGGCTCGGCCGGTTATCCCTAACCAGTCACATCACTTGTGTTTCTGCCGGCTACCCTTGCTTGGTTGGCACAATACTTTGGTTTGACCAGATACTCCATCCCGATCAACCGACCACTTGCTCCTTTGCTTGTTGTGTATGTGCATGTACATGTTTGTCAATATAATCAATATCATCCACTTAAATTGCATTATTTTGGGTCACTGCCTTACCGACGTATCCTCTTTTTAGGCCCCTGCCGCTATGGCATGCCTACTTTTAGGTCACTGCCTTACCGGCATACCCTCTTTTCCGGCTCCTGCCACTACAACATGCCCATTCCTACGAGTCACTGCCTTCATGGCATACTCTTTATCACTACTTATACGTTTCAATTTGCCTGCATTAGCATTTACTTTTGCATGTTTGCATGGATAGCAAGTCAGGTTTGTTAGGAGATTGTCCATGTGTTGGTTGCGATGCCTTAACGAGCATTGCTTGCTGGGTTGATTCCAGTGAGCAATGCGAGTTAAGTCATCAGGATTGACACGAGTATAATTGTGCTAAAGATCTAATAGATCTAACTCGTTTCATCATTCTTTGTGACACTCTTTAGATCCTTCAGATCTTTAAGATGGGGTCGGTATGACGACCCCGTCAAATTCATACTATACCTAGACATACCCCTCACTTAGATATTAGGTTAACGCGCCTTTTGTTAGATGGTATGCTAGGCTATGACTTAGGGTGTTAGGTAGTCTTTTTGACACTTGGCTTTTGTTCTCTGTTGGATATGTTGCCCGAGCCAGTTATGTTTCTTTTCCATTATGCTTGTGGTGTGTCTACATGCTGCATATGTATGGTAGTGTGCTAAGGCGTTCTTCTTTAGGTAGTCATGCCTACTTTTATACACACACACGTACCGCTATGGGGGGAGCAAGTAATGATTTTTTACCCTTTTGCTTGCAGGTGCTATTAGCTCACCCCACTTTTAAGGCATTACTCATGATACGTTATGAGCATGTGAGTTTTCCCGCTGACACATGTTTCCATGCAGGATTGAGTTTTTTTTCTTTTCTGTATGTATTTTTAGAGTCTAGAAGAGTTCAGTAGCAGAAATAAGATACGGGTACGGGTTCTGAGACAAAGCATGGGAACCACGTGGAGGGGACCAAGAACAGATTCTCGTGCCCAGTATCTTAATTCTGCATTTTATATTGATGTATAGAAATAGAACTCGGCATGTATATGTAGAGTTCGACCGCCCTTTTCTTTTCTGGGATATGTTGTCTACCCAGCAGCACCATTCTATTTATTATTTTGGTTTGACTTGCTTTATTATTTTTTTTGGCTTCATGTTGCATGTCTGCACTTGCATGTGTTTTCCTTATTTTATTTTATCTGGGATTTCATGATACAACTTAGACTCACTAAGGACCCTAAAACTTTAATTTTCTGCAAAATCCTAAATAAAATATTCAAGATACTTAAAATTTAGGATTAAAATATTCATGATTTAAAAATTGCAACATTTACTTTCTTGCATATATTAATAGAGCATCTACAATACTTAGGACTGCTCTAGATAACTGCATTCATATTTGCATGTCCCGAGGAGGAGTCCCCGTACTTTTCCAACCTGACTGGCCTAGCATGCGTTCATATAGGTGGTTGTTTAGTACGCCTATGGTGTTATAAGGCTCCCTAACCCAGACAGGGTGTAAGTCCTTTTGTTTGGAGCATTTCCAGCTTTGTAGCTGAACCTCCACTTTCTCTTTCTTTCCTGAGGCATCCTTGCTATTTCGACAGGTATAAGTCCGACCATATGGAGCTCCAGCTTGTAGTTATAGGATAGAGTTTCCTTCTTTTGACCTTAAGGCTACCAAGATTCCCGTGGATGATAAAATTCACAGCTTGCTGATATGGGATTTTAGGACGTGTTGGGTCAACTACCTTCACGACCAGGTAGACTTAGGGTCCTAGTAACTGTGTATGACGGGTCTGTGGCACCCCAACCTAGTTACATCTACCTTTTAGAATCACTCTACCTTTCTTTTTGTTGAGCCCATTTGATCCCTTTTGAGCCATTTTTCTCCATAACCTTGTTGATATCACCTTGATGGCACGATGTCGATGAGCTTCCGTCTATTTGGGATACGATGATTTGTCCTCTGCCCTTTAGCAAGGACGTGCTTTGCCATATTAGGATATCCCCGTCATGATGATTTAGGTTAGTCTGTGGACCCCGTGTGCGAATTAGCCCTTACCCATTTGGGATGTGAGAGACTCCCTCTCTGCCCGATGACTTAGCATGAGCTTTGAAGTATCGAGACTATTCGCACACGGAATAACCTTCCTTTGGTTGCCTTTACCCCAGATCTATGATA
The DNA here is from genome assembly GCA_002079205.1 of Phalaenopsis hybrid cultivar. Lineage (NCBI taxonomy): Eukaryota > Viridiplantae > Streptophyta > Magnoliopsida > Asparagales > Orchidaceae > Phalaenopsis > Phalaenopsis hybrid cultivar. Next base: position 401,964 of record JXCR01061086.1, read on the forward strand.
ATATGAAGCAAAACTCCTTTTATCGAGATTATTCTTAGGTATCCCCCATGATGTAATTAACCAGTAGGAACACGTTCCTCTGGGAGTGCTCTTGAACCCATAACAGCTATATACACCTGACTCTCTGTTTATGTGTAGTCTATGTAGATACTTCTTTCATGGATATTGGTTTAAGTTGCCTCCGCCCGATCTTGTTTTGGCGGACATTCTTAACCTATACTTGCAAGGTTTATTGCACATAAACTCTCCACATTTTACTTTTTCTCTTGTTTGTCTCTTTGTCATATGTCCCTTCTTATTCGTTTCCTCTCCTCTATGAATCATTTAAATGGTTCGGGAGGGAGATTTATTCGAATGAGGGAAGTATACAATGATCAAAAAGTTGAAAACTTCTTTAAAAAAAGAGAAAAATGAATGCAAAAAGATGTCTCTATTGGATGATCGGTAATCCCTCAGATGAGGTAACATACAGTTGCTAATGAGGCTTCCCACGGTCTAAATGAAAGTATAGAATTCATTAAGTTAAGTTTAGTAAATTCATTTGTACTCAGTGAATCTAATAGAAACTAGTGGCACCAGAACGAGGGAACCATAGGATCCTAACCGGTGTCACTCCAATTAATTTTAACATGCCCCATAATACTTAAAGAACTACAATCATAGGGCCATCTAGTTTGACATCATAACTTGACAAACTAGAAAACTTAAACTCATCACGACAAGGAGCTTCAAACTAGCATGATGTGTAACACAACCATCTTCAACAGCAGAACCTGTCTCCATCAGCTAAACCATTTCTTTCCATAGAATTAAACAACAAATCCATAGGACTTTGAGGTAGTTTTATAATGCAACATAAATACTCACCTCATCTTTAGGCCTTTGTACAGCTCTGCTGTATCATATATGCCCTAACTTGTCTTAAGATTTTGAGGTTGTCGTTCATCACGACCAAAATTCTCACATCTTCCAGGTTATTTGTGTAATCTTTCCACACAAATGTAAGCCCTAAATTAATAAAATTTGCAAGATGAAACACTCAAATAAATTTATCCTCAAAGCTGAAGCCAAATAATAGGATAAACTAGGAAGTCACCGAGTCTCTCCTTATGATCTGTAACATCCTCTAGTTCTCCCTCCTTTGGATTTTAAAATAAATGTTCCAAATTTGAACCAATCCTTTTTCACACCTCTTTGTCTGCTATGATTGAAAAGTCATATCCTTTGACCTCCTTGAAGATAATATTTCATATTTTTTTATCAAGAGGTTTCCTGGTGACTTCGGTTATCTAAGATGTAATTAACTATAGGGGCTTGCTCTTATAGGAAGCTTGTCCGAACCCAACTTAATATAATCCATATTTAATTCTTTATATTAAATAGGGGAAATTGTCAGCAAATAAAATGATTTCATAGACCAAATGGATGTCATATATTTCTTAATTTATTTGATCAAGCCTCATTCTCCAATCTTATGTTTATCCTTCGGGATAGATACAGGATTTGAGGTATGGTGCACTTACATTTAAACTATGAAAAATATGGGAGAGTGGCAAAGACTTCGATGACTAACCCTGTATTTCTAAACTTACATCTAAATGTAAATTAAATATCCTTCCAGAGCGGGTGACAGGAGTTCGATTTCGATGACTGACAATTTCTTACGAGCAACTCCTCCACCAAAATAGTGTCGACAATGAATCGGAAAAGACTCCATGAATTTATTTTAGAAACGGAAGATCAACGAGATTATGAATATTCATATTTGGATTATAATTCTAGTAGCTTTGAAAGAGTAAATCCTAAGAGAGTGGCAAATTTTCAATAATAAATTCTTACAATTTTAATTTCTCAGGTTACAGATATTGAGAGGAAGTTAGATCAATATATTGAAAGATATCCTCAAGCAACCCCAATTATTGAGCAAACTTCATTTAGAAAATGGATTAAAAATGGCCATGAGATAAATAATTCTTATTCTGATTATTACAATCTTGGTTGGGAAAATCATTTGAATTTTAACAGGAATAACAATTTTGGAGGAGAAGACCAATTTTGAGAAGATATTCAATTTAATCAGACATGTACTTGGAATAATCATGGCTATTATACTAATGAAATTTCTTTTCCTCTTAATTTTAACTTCCAACCCCAGAATGAGGAGGACTTATTTTAAGAGGTTATCATTCAAATGGAGAGTGAACTGGAGTGTCAAGGGACCGCAATAAGGAATATGTAAAACCAATTAGGGTAGCTTATTAATTCAATTAATAATCATCCTCAATTTAACTCCAATCCACACGATGAGGGGAAGGAATTAATGTTAGAAGAGGTTGTGATTCAATTGACAAAAGAGTTGGAAAATCAAGAGGTTGCACTAAGGAATATAAAAAACTAAATGGGGCAAATTATTAATGCAATTAACAGCTACCCCACAGAGATTTCACCTAGTGATCTTGTGATAAACCCTAAAGAGATGAATGATGAGCAATATAAAGTTATCAAACTAATATTTATTAGAAAATTTGAGGATACGTTTCTATAAATCTTTGAGTTGAGAAATGAGGATAAGGAGATTGAAAGAATAGTGGAAAAAATCCCTACGAAATTAGAAAAATTTTTTTCTTCAACTAAGATAAATATAGAAAAACCACCTCTACCATTTACTCTATACCAAGGGGAAGAATTTAAACACAAACCATAGTTATTATATAAAGTGCTTTATGGGAGGCAAACCATAGTTATCAGTGTGGTTTGATTTAGTGTGCTTAAGAATTATGATTATTAATTTTGTATTTTGTTTGCTTTAGTGTGGATTGATTAATTTGATTGATGATTGGTAAATGTTTGGATTGTTAGTGGTTTGATTTACTTGTTGTGTGCCATGAGGGAGGTGATTTCTTAACTTCTTATTATGGTTAGACTTGTATGTTCTCTTCTAGTAGTTGGATTGATGAGACCTCTATAACTCAGGTCTCACCCAGACTGCAGTTTTAGCAAAGACATTATGAATTTATCAGTGATAATTCCATCTCAATATTATTACTTCCTTTCCTTAACCTTATTTTCATTTGGTAGGAGTAGCTAACCTATTTGATGATAAACATGTGGATGAAATTACGCTATCCTTATAACTGTTCGAGGTGCTTAATTAATGGAATATGGTGAAAACTGAGGTTGGTGTTTGCGACCCAATGTATCAGGGATAATCTTATTTTCAGATTAGAATATATTAAATCATTAATAAGTACCCAATATATTTGTGTAGTGATTCCGTTAGAAATGGGAACTATGTTAGTGAGATGCAATGAGTTAATAGAAGATTTGACTTCGTTTATCATGTGTGTTTGTGTTTGTGTTTGTGTTACAATAATACGAAGGACTTGATGAACTTTTTCATATTACTATGTTGATACCTATTATGCTAGTTAGAAATTTCTTTAGTTAATTTCATTCTGGCATGTTTATTTTAGATTTACTTTCTATTACATGTTTTCAATCCTGATAAATAATTGTAGATTTTCTTGTAGACATTTCTGGTAGATAGAATTTCTCAACTTTTTTTCTTCCTACTTATATCTTCTGTACTAAATGCTATACATGATAAAAATCAATTTCAGGGGTAGGAAGAAAAATAAAATTTTAAAGAGAGTATACTTCCTTTTAGTTTAATATTTTTGCAAGCATGTTTTAGGCTCGGTTTAGTTTCTCCTGCAGTCATTCAATCCTGATTATGAATGTATTTGAATTTGATAGGATGTTGTAGTAGTAAGTAGATTCAACTTTTACTTTTTCTTCCTGCTACATTTTATGGAATTAATTGCAAAATATTTTAAAATTCAAGTTTGGGGGGAAGAAAATTTTCTTTTAAAAGAAAGAAACTAAATTTTTTTTGTCTTCAATTAACAACATTTTCAAAACTTAATTTAACTTGACCATTGGTATTAGAGACTAACTTTAGATAACTATATTTGTGTTTCTAAATATATAGCAGACTTAAGTAAAATTTTTCAATAATGAAAGTTAATTCTAGAGTTAAGATGTTCGGTGTGAAAGGACAGGACTATTCTTTCTCAATTTAAATTAAAGGAAATTAATTTTTAAAAGTACTAAGAATCTTAGAGTTTAATGTAAGAGGAAAAGAATGAGCCTTTATAAAAATCTTCAGAGCTAATATGAATTTATAAAGTGAAGAAATGTGAAAAGTTTTTAACTTTATGAACAGGATAGTGAGGTTCAAAATCAATATAGTAATCCTCACATGAAAAAGGAAAAAAAGGAAAGGATTGAAAATGATCCTGAAAAAAAAGAGAAAGAAAACTAAAAGTAAAAGAAGATAAAAAGAAAAAGAAAATAAAATAAAATTATGTGAGGAGATGCTTGATGAGTGCCTAATGAAAAATAGGCTTCACTTGAATCAACTTAAGGAAGAATGGTTTATTACATTTTCTAAACTTGTATTTAAGTATTAGCATCCATAATAATAAAGATCTCATGAAGTTCTTTCATATTAATATTCTAAGTAACTTTAATTTGATAAATTGTAGTTCTTCTTGAAATGAATAAAGAAACAGAAATCTTAGACTTGATTATTAAGTATTCTTACACTCTTAGTTTTGACTTAAGTTGTTAAAAAAATTTCTTAAGTTGTGCTATTATATTTAGTAGACCAAATTATAGAAATTTATAAGCAAAACTCTGTATCATAAGTCATATTTTTATGTTATAAAAGTGTTACTTGAGGAGAAGTAACATATATACTTATGGGATTTTGATACTCCTAAAAATTACATACTATTTCATATATATTTTATGCTCAATTTTTATGATTTTTAATTATATTACACTTTCAAGGATAGTATTTTGCATAATTTTGGTTTCAATTACAACAAATGCACTTTTGGAGAAAATGAAGCAAAAACGGTGCAATTTGAAGTAAAAATGAGCAAGAAAGAAAATTCTGACTTGGCACATTTTGATATGTCTTTCTTTGCATAATCTCATTTAAACATCTCACATATTTTTTAATTAAATTACACATTAAAGAAAGGCGTTTTATGCTTAATTTTGTAGGTCTATTTGTTAGGAACGCAACGCAACTGAAATAGAGCTAAAATAGAGCTAAACGAAGCAAAATAGTGGAGCTCTGCATGGTGGCACCGACGGTGCCAGAGTCCAGAGGATGATGAAAAATCCCAAAAATGGCGCCAACGGCACCAGAGATGGTTATTTGCCCATATACAATTTTTTTAGACAATTTTTAGAAGGTTGCTTGTGTCATCTCCTAGAAAATTTGTCTCCACACAATAATATAGTGATTTTATGTCAGAAAAAGTGTGTGTGTGAGTGGAAAAATATAGAGAATGTTTATCGATCTTATAATGAGAGTAGAAATATAGATTTCTACCTTTTTGTAGAGATTGGAGAGGGGATTTCAACAGAATCTCTAAGGATATGTACTAGCATCGCATGTATCAGCGGGAGACTTTGTGGGAGAGATTTTTATCTTTCGTTCTAAGGAAAAAGTTGTATTGTGTTCTTCATTATCTTATGATATTGTAAACACTTATTTAGTAGATTTATTTTTATGATAATAAGTTTTCCGTTGAGTTTTCTTTATGTTTTGTGATGTATCTGTTTACTCTTTCTTTTTATTAGGAAATAGTGGCATAAGAAGATTACACCATTATATTCATTTTACTTTTCTGTTATATTGAGTAGGATTCATGTTTAGGATATTGGGATGCATTCTAGAAGAAGTTTTGATTATAAATGTGATGGTTTTACTTGCACTTCCTTTACATTACAATATTGGTCTGTTTTAGTATTAAAATTTTTTGTAATTTCATTAAGACCCAAGAGGGCGTGTAATTCTCAACAAAGTGGAACTACATTCAAATTTCGTGGATGGTGAAGCTCATGAGGGTTGAGTACAAATAAATAGGGAAATATATATTATCGAGCAAAGAATTGGAGATTCTAGGATGACATACTAAAATCCCCAATTTGATCTTAATGTTTAAAATTTATAGCGAGAGTTGGTCTTCAGGGGAAGGAAAGTGGGTGCTCTGGAGTGAGATCCAGTATCCTCCCAGCCTAACCATGGATTTAGAGACTAAACCTAAGATTAGTCAACGATTTTCTATAATACTTCACTAAGGGAAGAGAATTAAAATTGCTTCCATTTGGCACATAAAATATTTAATATATCTCATTCCTTTACATTATCAAATTCACTACATAAGAATAGCAGTTTTTAACATCTCAAAATTCTCCAAACCAGTTCATCAAAAAAGGGTTATCTTTAGAATTAATATTTTCATTTAGGAATAACTATTAGTTATTTTAAACTTAAGACTTACATTTAGGAGTACTTGTTAGAAGAACCACTTAAATCAATCTTCCAAAATAAGGACTAATTATAGTAGACTAGAATTTGACTAAGGACCTCTTATCTAGCTTCTTTGTGGGATCAATACTGAGGTTTTTAAGGAAAGCTCTATATTACTTGAAGCAATACATGCACTTGCGTAGAACCATAGTGTGTGAACTAATTTATAAATTTTATATAACATTTAAATTTTGCACATTAAATACTTAATATAAATTGGGTCAAGTTTTTTGCCATATTTTTGAAAGCTAAATTACTGCGTAATTTCAAGTCAGGTTAAATCTTTGAAACCGTCTCAAAGGAATTAAATTGACATATACACGCAGAAAAAAAGCACACACTATGGGCACATCAGTAATAGATAGGAAAGGAACTGATAATAAAATGACTTATCATTTCTATAGTATAGAAGAAGAAGAAGCATGTGATCTTAAAAGAGAATTTAATGAAACTATTCCAGCTGAACAACTATATACTGTTAAATAATTGGAAATATCAGGGTATGATGATAATGTGAACTGCATTCTTAGTGGGGTTTTATCATATAACTTTACAAAGCAAAAAGAGAGCAAAATTTATTTATGGTGCAAGATTTTACTTTTGGGATGACCCATAGTTGTACAAACAATGTAGAGATTTAGTTATGTGGAGATGTGTTCCTTACAAAGAAATCATTCAAAAATATCATGATTTTGACTTTGGAGGTCATTTTGGAATTGATAGAACTCTTCATTAAATTTTACAATCTAGATTTTATTCACCTACTTTATTTAGAGATATTAATATATATATATATATATATATAAATATATATATATATATATATATA
>JXCR01061086.1:409248-423788 GCA_002079205.1 Phalaenopsis hybrid cultivar
TATATATATATATATATATATATCTGTGTGTGTGTGTGTGTGATTGATATCAGCGAGTGAAAAATATTTCAAAAAGAAATGTAATGCCCCTGAATTTTACTTTGGAAGTTATAAATTTTTATGTTTGGGGATTGCATTTTATCGGACCATTTATACATTGATTTGAAAATATTTATATATTAATTTCAGAAGACCATGTATCAAAGTACAGTGAAGCAATAGCCTTACCTCGACGTGATGCTCGAGGTGTTTCAAAATTTTTATTCAAAAATATTTTTACATGATATGAAATATCGAGAGTAATCATTATTGATGGAGGATATCATTTTAAGAATAAAAGATTTGAAAGTTAGTTGAAAAGTACAAAATTTTACATAGGATTACAACTGCTTATCATACTTAGATTAGTGGTCTAGCAGAAGTATACAATCTTGAAATTATAAGAATTTAAAAAAAAACTACAAATCTTAATAAAAAGGATTTGTCTGCTAGATTAGATACTACATTATGAGCCTATAGGAGAGCTTATAAAATACTCATTGGAATGTCCCCATATAGATTAATTTTTTGGAAGACTTTTCACTTACCAGTAGAATTAGAACATAAAGCTTATTGGGCTATTAAGGATTTTAATTTTAATTTAAGAGATGCTGGTGAGAAAATATTGTTGCACCTGAATGAGCTTAAAGAAATTAGGAATAAATCTTATGATAATGCTAGAATATATAAGAAAAATAATGAAAGAATGACATGATCGGAAGATAATCAAAAAGGAATTTGATCATGGACAAAAAGTTTTACTATACAATCCAATATTAAAATTATTTCTTGGAAAACATAAGTGTGGGTAGATAGGGTCATTGACTACTGTAAAAGTTTACCCATATGGAGTTGTTAATATTGAAGAACCAAAAATTAGAAAGATATTTAAAGTAAAATTTAAAAGATTGAAACCATATTTTGATGGTCGAAGGCCAAGTTTTAAAGAGGTTGTAATGTTGGGTCACGCAGAGTAAATACTGGAAATGTTGGGTTGATGACATAAAATCAAGCCCTTTGTGAGAGACAACACATAGTTTTCTTTATTAATGATGTGAATCTGTTTTTATAAGTAATATTATATATATTTATATTTAAGCTCTTATTATGAATTTTGTGTACTTTGGAGACTTACATATTAAGAAAATGCATACAAAAATCTTTAATTACTGAATTATATAGAAGAATTGAGAGTTATTGGAATTTTAAGCAAACGGTGCAGAAATCTGAACTGAGGCCAGAGACACCAGAATTGGCGCCACAGTCGCCATTTTATAAAAAGCTGATGTCAGAAGCATCACAGTTATCGTGAAAATTCTATTTGGACTGTTTTTGATGAAGTTTCTTCATAGTAACTTCCAAAATTCGTACATATAAGTTCAACATAGGATAATAAACCTAAAACAAAAATTCCATGGTAGAAGGTGAGTCAAATGGAAAACCAGAGTATATGATAGAAATCTAATTGAAAAACTTGAACTTAGAAGACCCTCATTTTCACATTGACCAACAAAATAGAGCTCAAAAAATCATAAATTAAATAACAATGCTCCAAAAATAATTTAGATTTACAAGCTTGAATAATGTGATCAATCACAAGGCAGATCAATTGTTAACCTAGGTTAGGCAACCTAGAAATAAAATCGATGATCACACAAACCCTATAATAGTTCATTTTAGAAGCCACATTAGTTTAATAAGATATAAAACAAACAGTCTTATCCCCTTCATTTATTTTGATGAAATAGAATAAAATTACTCACAGTTACTTACAAAGCAACCTCTAATAACCTAATGGTATAAATGTCTACATTCATCATCACAATGAAAACAATAAAATTCTCTTATTATATGGTTGCTCATTAATATGAGGATCCTAGTGCACTAGAAAGAATGGAAAGCGATGAGCATCTTAAGAGGAAGCATTATTACAAAATATTAAGTTAGTATATTATTCCAGACATTTGTAGAGTCATAATCAGGGTATCTAGGATATGGAGGAAATTACACTCCTGGGTTACCCCTAATGTCGTTTTCCAGAGATTAATGAAATTTCTCTTCATAGTCACTTTTTCTTCTGTTATACCCATCAATATGATCTATAAAGCTTTCTAAATTTCTTACCTTGTTGGTGGTATAGTTGATATTGTCCATCATCAACTGTAATAATTGAGTTTGAGTTTCCCTGGACTTATCTCTAGAGGTAGATAGTCTTGAGGTAGATGGTCTAGATGTAGATGCAGCAGAGATAGAAGCAGCTGTCGTTGTCATTCCATAACTCATTGAAAATCCTCCTCTTCAGCCAAAAATAGAATGCTCCAAATATGACTTGACATTAACACTAGTAATTGGCTTCAAAGGCAACTATACTTCCTCCCAACTATTATATCTCACTCTAGCCAGCTCACATAAAGAAAAGATCAAGAAAGTAAATCCCAAACCTGCAGTAGTGGTGGCAGTGGCAAAACTGATGATAGTCTGATAGATCAAAGCTCCAACATTGATGAGCTTGCCTTCTTGAAGACAATACTTCAATGTTGCCCACTCTCTGGTAACTTCACTGAGATGATTTGTAGGTAATAGACGGGCTGAAATTAAATAGTGTCATGCCTTGGATGGTGCACTTAACTTTGACGTGGCAAAGTTGACTCTCCTCTTTTTTGTGATCTTCCAAAGTTTTCTTCCAACAGTCAAATAGGAAATAAAATCATCTTACTCTATCTCAGTAGGATAATAGTTCTCATAAAAACACAAAGTATCAGGTCATAGATGACAAAACCTATGGATTACCTCTGGTGAAAAAGGTATCAATTTTCCTTGAATCATAACTCAATCTTTTTCAGCCTCAAGGAGGTTTGCATAGAACACCATAACTACAGAAATAAAGGCCACAACAAAAAAATAGCAGAATCATTCCCATTGTCGGGCGAATGATCAAATCTTCTGCAAATCCACCGAGACTTTTGAAACATCACTCCTGGATAAGTTTATGTGGTTGCAGAGCATCACTGTACTTATCTTGAGCTTTCAACTTTACAAATTTGCTTGAATTAAAGTGGTTTTTTTCTCTTGCTCCTCTTCATTTTTGGTGTCATTCTACAAATTTCATAAAATTCCATAATAACTACAAAAATCAAGTCTAATCTACTAAACTCAACTCCTATATGTATAAACTACACTTCCTGTGCAATTTCCATAGATTTTTCGTCATTTTTCACCATGAATAGTGATTTTCAAAATTTTTCGAATGTACTCAAAGTACATGTTGAATATCCAAAGTTTTTACATAAAAGTGAAGCTCTTACCATAAGTAATCCAAATCTAGTAATTTTTTCTCAATTCAACCAAGAAATCTTCACAAAATAGCTTGCCCTAGCCTCTAAAATCACAAAATTGAGAGGTTAATGGTGATGGTAAAAATGGCAATATTCGGGGTTATTTTTCACTTCTAACCATTCGTGAACTGGTTTTCATGAACCGACGCTTAAGCGCAGGTAAGTCGTAGTTAGGCACCTGCCTCTCGAATTACATCATGCTTAAGCACGAGAATGAGGCGCTTAGGCGCCAGTACACTATTTTTGATATTTTGAACTTACGTAAAATGCACTATTAACGTAATTAAATCACCCTTAAATGGTCTCATAACACTTAAATGACTATTTTCCTCTCCTACAATTCTACTCTCTCTCTAAATTATTCCATATATCTCAATTCATATCAAGACAAAAATAAGACTAGTTTTCACAAAAACAAACATATTTTTTCTTCCACAAACTAGTACAAAGACATGTAACATTTTATTTTCACTCCAAATAGTCTCGGATGAGAAAATTTTCTAAATACAAACACTTAACAATTTTAAACAATTAAACACATAAAAGTTATAAACACTTAAAACAAACACTAACACATAAACACAATGACTCCTAACAAACAAACTCAAACACATAACTTAATTCCACTCATAATTTATTTGGAAAAATCTGGTATTTCACTAGTCTCTCCTTAGGCAATCAAAATATAAAGTTGATAAAACGGACGGTGGTAATGAGCTCTGATACTATCTTCTTCAATCCATTTTTGTTTAAGATACATCTCTTAATCTACTTCTCTTATATAGTTGATATGGTTGAGTTGTATTTTCAATTGCCATTCAATATGCTCTAGATGTGCATGAATTTCAATTACCTTTATTTCCAATAAAGCCATGATAGTCTCAAATTTTTTGATCTTTTCTGATATTCCTTCAATAATAACAGCTAAGAATCCATTATAAATCTCTTGTGCACTTTGACTAATGAATTTCTTCCTCCTGGTCTCTTCCTTCTTCTTCAAATCCATCTCCCATGAAGACAACTTATCAAAATCTCTCGCTCTTGTAGACTTTAGGGCTTAAAATAACCTGGGTGAATTTCTTTCACAAAATCTTTCTATTAATAGGCCTAAAACCCTCTATTAACTCCTAGGCATGTCCTAAAACTGTCTTGGCACGTTTTCATCAATAAATTGGTGGTTAAACATTCTAGAATCCGAATTTTGCAAATGGTTTTTAACTTCCGCACTTAAGCGTCGAATATTGTCAATTAAGCGCTAGTGCTCAATTTTTCACCTATCAACTTAATGTCCAAAATCTCATTTTAGCATGTCTAGATCATTAAATAAAGTATTAAAATCATTACTAACATATAATAGTCTAAAAAATACTACGTCAAATTTTCTTAATCAAATACAAACAACATTCAAAGCAAAACACATTAAAAATTATGGGTTGCCTCACATAAAGTGTTTGGTTTTACGTTGTCAGCCCGACATAACTAGTGCTTTTTTGTTTGACCCAACATAATTAAATCATTAAATTTATGTTAATCCCCTATAAAATAAGGTTTTAGTCTATGACCATTAACTTTAAACACTTTATCAGTTTTAGGATTTGTAATATCCACAGCTCCATAAGGATAAACTTACATCACAATAAATGGGCCGATCCACCTGGACTTAAGTTTGCATGAAAATAATCTTAACCTTGCATTATATAGCAAAACTTATTGCCCTAGCTAAAACTTTTTAGTAAGAATCCTTTGATCATGCAAGCTCACTTTTCTTTATAAATCTTAACACTCTCGCCACCATACATCTTAGAAATGTAGCAGGGGCATTACATAAACAAATGGGCATTCTTCTAATTGTAAATGTACCATAAGGACTGATAAAAGTTGTTTTCTCGTGATCCTCAGGAGTTATTTGTATTTGGTGATAACCGATATATCCATCCAGAAAATAAAAGTATTTATGCCCAAGTAGTCTATCTAGCATTTGATCTAGAAAGGGTAGTGGAAAGTGATCTTTCTTTGCAGCAAGATTTAATTTTCTATAATCAATGCATATTCGCCACCGTACAACTTGTCTGGTAGGTATTGATTAATTATGTTCGTTCACAGTCACAGTTACTCCTCCTTTCTTAAGAACACAGTGAATTGGACTAACCCATGCACTATCTGAAAGAGGGTAGATAATTTCAGCATCTAACCACTTTAAAATTTCTTTCTTTACAACTTCTTTTATAACAGGATTAAATCTTCTTTGAGGGTTAGCCCTGGGTTTGCAGTTCTCTTCCATATGAATTCTATGCAAACAAATTAAAGGACTAATTCCTTTAGTATCAGCTATTGTCCATCCAAAGGCTTTCTTAAAATTTTTCAAAACTTTCGTCAACCTTTCTTCTTCTTCTAGCGTTAATTTCATGGAAATTATAACTGTTAAATTAGAGGAATTACCTAAAATGACATATTTTAAATGATCAGGAAGTAACTTAAACTCAAGTTTTGGAGGTTTTTCTAACGATAGACAAAAAGATTTATATTTTTCTATCGTATCCAAAATTTCAAAACTTTCTTGAACATAGTTTGAATCTTCCTTAAGAAGATCTTCACATTGATCTAATTTCTCTTCTTGCTCCTGTTCCAAATTATTTTTTTCAGATTTATTTTCATATTTAGTTTTGAAATGGCATTCGCTCTTATATCTTATTACAACCATTCTAGAGCATTAATCATCTTTACTTTTTTAAGGATATTGCATTGATCTTAAAATGTCAGATGTAACAGTTTGATCATTGACGTGCATAGTTAATTCCCCTTTCTATACATCAATCATTGCTCTTCCAGTGGCTAGGAACACTCTCCCTAAAATGATAGTTATCTCTTTATCTTCCTCCACATCCAACACAATGAAATCATTAAGAAAGATAAATTAACCCACTTTTACAAGGAGATCTTCTATAACTCCTTTAGGGTATGTTATTGAGTGATCTACTAACTACATAATTATAGTAGTAGGATTTATTTCTTCTAATCTCAATCTTTTAAATTTTGATAATGACATAAGATTAATGGTTGCACCAAAATCACATAAAGCTTTCCCATAAAATATGTCTCCTATTGCGCATGAAATTGTAAAGCTACCAGGATCTTTAAGAATTTCATAAAGTTTTTTTCTGAATTATAGCACTGAACTCCTCACTAAGTGCAACAGTCTCATTATCTTCAAACTACCTTTTCCTATTGAGATTATACTTCAAAAACTTTACATATCTTGATATTTGTTTTAAGGCTTCAGCAAATGGAATATTAATTGTAAGCTTCTTAAAAATTTCTAGAAATTTTGAAAATTGCTTATTCAACTTTTATTGATGAAGTCTCTAAGGAAATGGAGGTGGTGGTTTTTCTAAGTTAACTTTTAGTGGAGAAATAATTCTTTCAGAATCTTTCAGAACGTCCTCTTTTAATTCTTCTATTTCTTCTCTCTCTACTTCAGTTTCTTTTTGAACCCTACCTTCCAACTCTCTTCCGCTTCTAAGTCGAACGGCTTTTACTTGCTCTTTATTCTAGTTTTTTAGATTTATTTCAGTATTAATAGGAAGTTTTCATTAGGATCTATTGCTTAATGAATTTGCAATTTGTCCAAGTTGATTCTTAATATTTCTAATTGTAACTCCATGACTTTGTAACTGATTTTCCATTTGTAGCATCACTTCTTCTATAGACAACGTCTTCTCGTAAATTGTGGATTACTATTGAAACTTGGAGGATACGTAGATCTATATATAGTATTCCCTTGGTTGTTTCAATTTCCTATTGAATTTACTTGATTGTTCCCTCATTGCTGATTATTACTACCCATAGTATTATTCCAATTGAAGTTGGGATGGTTCTTCCAACCTCGGTTATAATAATTTTAATATGGGTTCTTCTGCTTGTTATTTATGACATTCAAATTTTCTAATGATGCTTGAATTTTCTTCAATCATAGAGATTGGTTGAGAAAAATTCATTCCAAATTGGTCGAACTTCCTTGAAATTGCAGTAACTTGATTTGCTAGCAAATTAAATTCATTGGATTCATGAATATTGGCTACTTTCTTTGGATTTACCCTCTCATAAGGCCATTAAAAATTATTGGTGACCATTTCTTCAATAAAGGCATAAGCGTCATAAAATGATTTTGACATCAATGAACCACCAGCAGCGGCATCGATAATAGATTTAAGAGATCCAACTAATCCATCATAAAAGGTTTGAATTGTTAACCAATCTAGTATTGCATGGTGTGGACACTTTCTTAAGAGTTCTTTAAATCATTCCCATTCTTCATAAATAGATTCCCCTTCAAACTGGTTAAAAGATGTAATATCATTTCTAAGCATCACAATTTCTTATGATGAAAAATATTTATCAAGGAACTTTGGCGTTAAATCACCCCAAGTTTTAATAATTTTAGGTGCTAAAGAATGTAACAACATCTTAGCTTTATCCCTCAGTGAGAAAGGAAATAATCTATGTTTTATAGCATTATCTAATACACCATCATTACTAAATGTAGCACATAGCTCTAGAAAATTGGCAAGATGTAAATTTGGATTATCAGTTGATGATCCACCAAAATGATTATTTGATACCATTTTGTCGGCGCAATTTTTGTTTGGAGGAGAGTTGCCTGTAAGAAGTTGTCGATCACCGAAATAAAAATCTAGTTGCCCGCTTTGGAAGGACGTTGAAGTTTAGAAAAGCGTGAAATCAAACTGACCTCATATTTTTCATAGTTTAAATGAAAGAGCACTATACCTCAAACCCTTATCTCGAAGGATAAACACAAGACTTGAGGATAAGGCACGATCAAATAAACTAAAGAATATATGACGTCTGTTTTGTCTGTGAAACCTTTATATTTGCAGACAATTTCCCCTATTTAATATAAATAATTAAATAGGGTTTATATTAACTGGGTTCGGACATGCTTCCTATAAGGGCAAGCCCCTATAGTTAATTACATCTTAAATGACCAAAGTCACNTGGAAGAGATGCATCCACCACACCAAAAATTCCTTATGAAAGTAAGCAATCAAATATGGTCAAAAGCTAGCTCTCCTTTTCTTGTATGTCAGACATATTCCAAAAATGACATTTGGAACTTTTGAAATTAACTAGTTAAAGGATTCTTACAAGTACTCTTATGATGAGCTTGAAGTCCGCAATGACTACATTTATGAACTGTTTCTTTTTTACTTATTTAATCTCTCCAAAAAAAAATTAAATCTATTTTTCTTGGGCTCATTTGCCTTAACGTCTTTGGCACACCAATTTTAAGTGTGTTGTCATATGCATCCTACTGTTTCTTAGCATAGTTGAGATGGTACCATCAGAAGCCATTATTTATTTGCATTGAAAATTATATCATTAACATTAAGATGAGGTGAAGTGGCATGATAATGAATTCCACCCGTTAATATAGTAATGGTCATGTACATGCATGTTCTATAGATGATGTTCCCTGGTCCTTATAAAAACATTGATATGGATACATGATAATCCACTAATATGCCAAAATCCACAAGTACATTCTCTAGCCATGATATCTACTTCTTGTACCATGATGACCTTCTACCTCATCCTTTTTATTTTTTGTTTTCCTGATAATAACTTGAGCATTTCAAGTGATTACTAATCTTACATACTCCTCAGTAAATGGAATCAGCTTCTCTCCATATATAAGAGTTCTTTTTTCTTTCTGCCCTTTCTCGATCAACATGCTTCTAATCTTGCCTAACAATCTACCCAATCCATGAATTAATTGATTATGTTATTCTTTGTAATGTTGTGATTTTTTATCTCTTGAATGAACTGAAATTTAGACTATTTATATGGAACTTTGAGGATATAAAAATGGAGAGGTGAAATGTCCAATGATTTATTTTAACATCAAACTCATACCTTGTATATGCATTTGTAGCTGACCACACAATGCTTTGAATTTTGAAACCATTTACATTGGTTTTTGGATTTGGTTTATACAATAACAAAGGCCATTATAAATATCTCATTGTTTCCATCTAGGTACTTTAACTTCAAATGGCATGCTTCAAGTCTAATCAGATGCCTACAAGCATTAATAAAATCATTAATGCATACCTTAAAACTTTTTTTAAAAAAAATCTCTTGAAAGAATTATCTTTATCATTATAAGTGAACATTATGTGGGAACCATGATTCCTACCATGTAGCTCATATTTTAATGTGGGTATCCACTTATAATTCATGTCAATCAATCAAAAAATTTTATCACAATCCAACTCTCTTAAGCGTCAAAATTTCTTATTACAAAAACAAGCCATATGTTTGCTCTAAGCTATTGTTTATTTATCTTTGGTAGGATGCTTGATTGTCTTTTTACCATTTCTTGAATATTATGGGCAACCCAACTATACGTTGTTTACTTGTTCTTGGCCTTGCTAACACATATACATAGATGTTGAATTTTAAAATTTTTAACTTTAAATATTTGGTCAACTGTACATAATGTTGCCTTGATTCTCCATGAAAATTCTTTTTTTTGAGCAAGTTGCTATGACTCATGCCTTAACTCTTGTTATAATCTTAACTCCAAAATTCTGTATAATAAATTTAGATCGTAGTAATTGCTTGAAACTATCAGAATAAAAAAAAAAAAAACAGCTACCAATTCATATAACATTAACATCCATAACATCACTATCAAATGGTAAGAGAGTGTGCTAATCAAATTCAACAAAACTATTATTAGGACCAATAAAATATGACTATTGATATTATAACATGTAAGCAGGAATTTCTATTACCAATTAACCTCTCTTAATCTTTGGATTGTCTTGTGTAGTAATCATCAAACTATCTCGCCATCTTTATTAACTCAAGCTCTAAAGTGATAAGGTTATACTCTTTAGGAGCTGTATCGTGAATATAGTGATAAAAGTCATAAGCAGAGCCTCACAACCCAGGGCAAATCATCTCAGTCTCCTTCAAGATCTTATAATAGTTAAGAACATCTTTGTCTAATTTAACTATTTTTTGCTTTCTTCCTCCATATTTTTTTTCTACTTTTATTCATAATGTAACTCCAAAACCCCAAAATCTAAAGGTGCAACAAATCTATTGCTTCATATCTTCCATCAAAACACATTAAAATATATGTCAATAAGGTTGTAAATAACTTGGAACAAACATCTATGAGAAATTAGGACCATCTAGATTTCTTTGTTGGTTCAAAATCCATGACAAAATTACAAGTTTTCAAATAAAAATTGGATCCACAATAGCTTGGAGTGCTACATAATGAAAGAATAATAACAAATTATTGAGGTGAACAACGGTGCAACAACTAAATGATAAAGAAGTATCTCACATACTTAGCAAAAATCTGTGTCAATAAATTCATAAAATAAATAAAATGATCATCATATATTTTTTTATTATGATATGATTTATTGCTAGAAATAAACATTGATTTTACATTCATCTTAATCATCTATTATATATATTTTCTTTCAATCGTCTTCATTTGTTGATGCAAATTTTTGAATTTTTCATGTAAAATTCTTATTAAAATCTTATGTTAAGCACAACTCTTTCACATCACTTCACATTGGATTTTCATGATGGGTGCAACATGAGAGATTACATAATTTGTGATATGAATTAAATGGAAAAGATAATCCTTTACTCATATCTCTTAAAGGCAAGTGCCTGACTTACATTGAGATAACAAAGGTAACACACTAGATCCAGCGTAATGCCCATAAATTTGTGAAAAATCCTCTTAAAAAAAGACTTATAATCATCTAAATCTAGCAAAAATAGGCCAAAATAAGAAATTTAATTTTTGGTAACCCGAACCTCGTCGAATTGTCTAAATTGGGAACAATTAAGAGAAGTATAAGCTTTCATCCTATAAAGTTTCGAAGACTATATCCACATGCCTGAGGGAACCTGTCGGCGGGATGCCCGTAAGAAGCTGTCAGTCGCTGGAATCAAAATTTCGTCGCCCGCTTCGGAAGGACGTTGAAGTATGAAATCAAACCGACCCCATATTTTTCATAGTTTAAAATGAAAGAGCATTGTACCTCAAATCTTGTATCTATCTTGAAGAATAAACACAAGAATTGAGGATGAGGCTCGATCAAATAAACTAAGGAAAGTATGACATCCGTTTGGTCNCATCTATCCCGAAGGATAAAAACAAGTCTTGAGGATGAGGCTCGATCAAATAAACTAAAAAAAGTATGACGTCTGTTTGGTCTGTGAAACCTTTGTATTTTCCGACAAGTTCCCCTATTTAATATAAAGTATNTCATTGGCGAAGGTGGGGGTATCTCTTCTCGAGTCATTATCTGTTTTCCTTTGTATGCTGGAGCTGTTCTTAATGGTAACACTTTCCCGCTTCTTAAGTTGACTTCTGTGACTTCTTCTTCTTAAGATATCATTGTTGAATCTTCCGGTGTCTTTTCCTCTTCGTCGGTGAGATCTAAGTTGATGGAGAGCGGTGCATCACGACACTCGAGAGTTGGCTCTTCGTTGTCGGTGCTGTCGTAAGCGATATCGTTGATGTCTTCTTTAGACTTGACAACAAGTTCATCGGACTCAAGTACGATTTGAGGATCATTTTAGTGATTGAGATCGCAACTAGCTTCGTTATAATTCGTCACGTTATTACCAAAAATAGTCAAAACATAGCCGAAATCACAACCATTATATTCATAAGACCCCGGAGGGATAAAAAGATAATCATACAAAGTCAAGGGTTCGAGGATTTTCTTCCCTGAATCCGAGACAACCAATCTAGTAGAGGCAGCCCCTATCCTACCACCCGTGCTATCAATCTTGGCACTGACGCTCTTCTTTTTCTTGTTCTTTGTCCTGGATGATGACGGATTTTCTGGTGAAATCTTCATCTCGGGCTCGGTATGCTGCAGACTTTGAATGGAGGCTTGTTTTGATGCAGACTGTAGCTTGTTCAGTATCTTCTTGGATGATCTGCTCCATACCTCATTCCATCCTTCTTCGGTATTTGTAGAAGCTTGTTTCGACGAATCCTACATTTGATTGAGGACCCTCTTGAGTTCATCCCAAGTTGTACTCCATCCATCTGTTCCGACATATGGATAAATTGGGAAAATTGACTCAGCTGAAATCATGTTTGTGGAACCTTTTTCAGGTTCTCTCAAACACTCCTTTAGGATTGTTATATTCTCTTCCTTGAGGTTCTTCTCGAGCCAGTCTTTAAAGACAAAACACTTGTCTATAGTGTGCCCAAGCAACCGGTGGTACAAGCAATAATTTGGTTCATTCTTCTTATCCACCTCTTCGGGTTTCTTCGAATCAGGCAGTTTGAATTCTGATTTCTTTATCAAGCTTTCTGAATATCTTAGGTACAGCTTCATCTTTGATAAAATAAACAACTTTCTGTCGCTCCAACAGGGATATTCTTCTACCCGTTGTTCAGGGTGATCCCTCCTGAGACGGCCGTTAGTTGGATTGACTGCTCTGTTTCTGAGAGTATTGTGATGAAGATTGACGATGATCTTCTACATATATCTTTATTGGCTGTTTTCCTTTGTCGATAGTTGCGACTACCTTTGATTTCTTTTCGAAAACTCTGGTCACTTTAGCCTTTTCATGTGGCTCCATGTGCTTCATTTCTTCTTGCAGACTGCTGGCTTTACTGAGTAGCTTCTCGAAGGATTTGATGGTGAGTCCCTTAAGCATGAAAGCTACCGACCCATGAATGCTTTTGAGTAGAATCTCAATCGCTTGATGTTTCTGTAGCTGAGGTTCACATTTCATGCTAAGGTTTCTCCACCTCGAAATATTGTCTGTCAAGGTTTCACTAGGCTTCTGCTTCTCCATCATGAGTTCTCCAATAGACACATGATGCTGCGCCCCAGCAAATCTTTTCACAAATAACTGTTCCAACTCAGAAAATGTTTTAACTGACCCATTGGGCAAGTCAATGTACCAGTCGAAAGCAATCCCTGACAAGCTGCTAACAAACTGCTGGTAGAGTAGAGCTTCACTATTCCTTGTGTTTCCACAATTGGCTCGAAAATGTGCTATGTGCTGTCTGGGATTTCTAGTCTCATCGAATATCTTGAAGTTTGGGGTTACAAAGCCCTTGGGGAAAGGCACGTCATCAAACTCCTCCAGATAAGGTCTACCCTTTAAAATTGATGCACCACCCTTGGACTGGGCTAAGGCATCCCGTACTTATTCAACCATTTGCTTGAACTCTTTTTCTGGCATGACACTTGATGGAGAATCCTTCTTTGGTTGTTCTTCTTTATCTATCGAAGTAGCCTCCCTTTTTTCATCTGCGATGTGTATGAATTCTGGCTGGTTAATTTCTGGAGAAGCCAATCGTGGTGCTTGTGATTGCCCCTGAATGGTGGCGTCATAGCTGCAGTCATCTCTTCTATTCTCTTCTCCAATAGAACAACTTGCTCATCCCTGAGGAGGATAACCCTACGCAGCTCATCTACGACGTTCTCTTCAGTGTGAGGTTGAGCCTCGCGCACAGATGTGGCAGCTCTGGTTTTGATCACATGGACATCCCTGAAATCTTCCTCCAAGTAATCAGTCTGGTTTCGATCACATATGAAATCTTCCTCCAAGTAATCACTGTAATCAAAATCCTCATTGTCACTATTGACGGAAACTCTGTGTTCTTAAGCTAGCTCAGAAATCTCAATCCTGAGTTTCTCAACTTTTTCTTCAATTATCGATTCCTTGATTTCTTTAAGATCTGGAGGACCCTGATGGAAATCCTCAACTTGTTCCTCCATCTCGCTGGCTATTGTTGCGACAATGTCAGATATTTCAGGCACTGGTTTTACTTCTTGTCTTGCAGGTTTACTGAACTGTATCAGTGCAGCGACCTTAGGTACCCATACCTTCTTCCTTTTTGAAGATGATGCCTCAAAACGGGGCGTCTCAGTAGAGACGTCGGTATGTCGAGGGAAGGTATGCTCCCCGTGGTGTAGACCGCTACAGTGTCAGGTAATCGTCTTATCTTTCTTTTCATGATTGTAGGAATAACGGGTAAACCTCTCGGACCCAGTCTTGATTTAATCGGCCGGCGACCTGTGGTTCTGGTGGTGGTATGATCGGTGGTGACCATAACAGTATCGACTCGGTTTC
>JXCR01061086.1:429915-468009 GCA_002079205.1 Phalaenopsis hybrid cultivar
CCCTATTTATCTATTTAAACAGCGCGTGCTGACTAGATCCTAGGCAGCTCCGAAGGTATGCGTGGCGCGCTCTGGTTGGACGCCGCCGTCCACGTAGCTGCTGACTCGGCCCGCGGTTTATATCCCGAAACGCTGTCCGGCTCGATCTCCCCCGTTCATTTGATACACGCTTGATCGAACGGCTTTTCGTCATCGTCCCCATTGGAATGATCCCGTGCCCGTCCACACTAAAACCTTAAGATCTCGGCCTAGACTCAACCAAATCAGGATTTGATCCTATGGACTCGTCTAAGTGAGACGAAAATATCCGTACGGTTAAGATGGCATGAAATCAAGCTTAAGTAAATGGAGAATCAAAATAAGCTCGGGAGGTAGTGAGACGAACACATCCATATGGTTAAGATGCCATGAAATCAAGTTTAAGTAAATGGAGAATCAAAATAAGCTCGGGAGGAGGAAGTTTTATACCTTTGCTCTGAGAAGGGAAACTTCGATCAGAGGTGCTCGGTACGTTCGTTGGGGTCCAAGGAGGCTAGGGATTAAGCCCCTGGTCTTGGTGTAAGGCCTAAGTATGAATTCGATCACGATCGGATTTGGGTGTTGGTTTAGAGCTATGGTAGAGGCTCTGTGAAAGGGGGATTTGATGGGGCTTTTGCTTCTTNCTTTCTTTATTATTTAAATCTTGGATGATTTTGATCTAAATGTGCTCATGCTGCTTGATTTTGATATTCTATACGCATCGGCAATAATCCTGCATAATGCTCTAGTTCTTTATGATTTATTTATTTGATTATTGATACCGAAGTTAACCCAAACTACGACGCAAGACACAATTTTAAATGATTCTAAATAAGGTTACAACGGAGACTTGAGTAAAGTGAACAACTACCCAAAGCAACGCTGCAGGATAAAAGCAAGTACACAACACAACAAGAACGACACAGACAAACATGACAAACAGGAAATCCAGAGTGGAGGATTATGGAGAGCTGCAACCTTGCTGGGAGAAGTTGGACAGCAGGTGGGAGGGAGGAAGAAGTTGCACTGCAGCTGGTTGGGTGTAGGGAGGAGGCTGGACGGCGCCCTGCAAGGGTGCAGGGGGAGTCTGGGAGCTGCTGGGGGTGTTGGAGTCGGGGAGCAGCAACGGGAANATTTCATATAAAAGAGCCCCTTGAGAAGTGACGTGGGATTTTGCATTAGTCATAATCCACTAGTTGATGTAAGTAGAGCCTGCTGGCTCAATAAGTAGGTCCATGTATATTTGTACATGAATCCCTCATTATAGCATTTGATAAAATGCCATTTTGGGTTGTGAATGCCATTCCAATTTAAAGAGGAATTGCTGTTTGATGTGTTTGTGTTTTGATTATGTAAGAAGCTTTGTGGGTAGTTAAAGAAACTTTACGTTTTTTTGATTTAAAAATCATAAATTTAAGAGTTGGCTTATATAGGTGAGGGGTATTTTGGGTGTCATTCCCCTTGGACATATATCTACTTCACAACTTCTTGAACTCATTAATTTTGGTCATCGATCCATGACATTCCTTTCACTCTCCTACTGTGGCTTTCTGAAACATAATTTCTTGGGTTTTTTATGTAGGTCTTCTCTTCCTGGTTCTTATTGTTGTATTTATGTAAGTTTTCTGTTTTTTTTTTCCTTCTAATTCAATTTTTTGGCCTATTACATTGACACATTGTTTTAGAAGACTTTTATAATTGTATTTAAAATGTCCTTTCTATTCTGGTTCATTTTAGAAGCTGTATTGATCTATGTGAATCTTTGTGAGAGCTGATCTTTATTACTTTTCTTTTATTGATATTCTTGTAGGTCTAGCTCAATGCTTAGGAGAGTTGTATCGCTGTTTTGGTCGAAAGATTACTTCTGGTTTGACTGAAACAGTCAATATTGCTGCGAAACTACTTAAGTTCCATGAGGTAATTTTTTTATTTTCTATGAAATAGAACCTAGTGTTCCTTCTAGGAACTTCTCAGCGATAGTCTGTTGATAACTTGCAGTGACGTGCCAATGATGGCTTCAGTATTTAAGTTTATCAATGCTAATACTGAATTCTATCACTCCATTGGAGTTATGGCCTATACTTTCAGCTATTAAGCTTAATCACTATACTTTACGTGCCAAAAATTGTAAACAAAGGTAAAGAACACAAACAATCCAAATCAATGAATGTTAAAACACATTATAGTATACCTGCTTAATCATTGCAAAGTTTCAGACCTTCCGATGCCCGTCAATGGACGCCTCCTTTGGCTAGCTGTTTTTTTTGCACTGTTGACATCCATATGCCATCCACAACTAAGCAAAAAGGGACAAGATATAATAGGCTATAATGACGGAGTGAGTGCCGAGACACAATGGCAATGCAATGAAAGCCAGAAACAACAGAACGCAACAAAAGAAATGAAAGCCATCACACAATGAAATTGGAAGCAACATAACTTGGTCATGGCAAAAAACTTGGACGAGAGAAGAAATTATTCAGCTATTAACATTGATATACTTAAATGAGCAAAATTATATTACTCCATTGAAGTTTTGGCCTATACTTTCAGCTATTAAGCTTAACATTGATCTTAGAGTCAAAGAGATCTGGATCTGAAATGAACAGTTGAAGACAAGAATTGCTAATAAAATGCTAAATATCCCAAAAATAAGTAATTGGACTAAGAAAGCTGGACTGGTATGGATCATATTGAAGAAAGAGAAATTTTTTGTAGGTTCTTTTGGGAAACTCAAACTTATAACTGATGGTCCATTCACACATTAAGATGATCAATGATAATCCTTACAAGATTGATTGATGCAGATACTACTATATTTCCGCTATTTTTAGTGCCACTAGCTTGTTGTGGTATTGCGTGAATCCGAGTGTTTACAATGAAGAAAGCGAAGTCTCTCCTTTTCACAGAGAGTGATATGGGAGCAGTTCCATGATCATGTAATTCCCGCTTATGCAGCATGTGGGTTGGGATGAACTCCCATCCTGTTCCTAACCGAAGTTGGAAAATTACCGCCTGCAGACTGCCGTCAAGCCTGTAGGCCTTTTTTTATAATATTTGAAATTGAATTGGAGTTATTTCAAGGAAAACTATTTATATGTTGTTATTCTTCTGGTGTTGGGCTTTTCGTTTGGTTTTATGCATTGGGTGTTTGTGTTGAACGATTTTTTTGTTTCAAGGAGTGCTTTATTTTCTTAATTTCTAAGCGTTGTGTCCGTGGCTTATTCAGAAATACGTAGTGAATCTCACTCGACAGTCATGCATCTTTGAAGCCATCATTTCTTTGTTATCTATGCTGTTTTTGGCCCTAATGGCCACCAAACTTCTTCAATCCCTTTTCAAACTCCATCAACTTTGCATATTCTCTCTTCCTTGCTATTCCACATCCTTCTTCCCGCTAATTCTGAGCCTTAAATTCATTCTAGGTCTCTAAGAATTTTGCCACTAACGTGGGGCTCCTTGAGGGTTGAACTGAAATTGACTTAACCTGGTCATAGGATGGCATGTGCCGACTGATTTCTGTCCATGGGCTAGGATCACAGCCTAAGGGGAGGGGCCTCCCCCTCCTAGTTATCTACTCTTATATATGTGTGTTTCATTTTGTTCACATTCAGTTTCTGTTTCCAACCTTTTTTTGTCGTCAGCATCTATTCTCTAGCTAGGGCTGTATCCGAGGATTGGTGGTGCTCCGACTATATCATGCTCCAAGGTGGTGATCATCTTCGCTGCTCGCCTTCGTCTACTCTTCCTGTTTGTTGCTGTAAATCCTTCTACTTGCCTGCTGCTTCCTCCAATCCCTCCAGGTTTCCTTATGGCTGCCGCTACCCCCCTCTTTAACCTCCCGCCACTGCTGCCAACTACTTGCTACCTTCTTCTCCACCCCTCCCCCATTAGCGGTCCAACAACCCGCTGTTGCTTCCACCTCTTCAACCATAACCTATCTATTTGCTGCCGCACATCCATACACTTCCCTCCTTGCTGTCTAGCTGCAACTCACCATTGTCTTCGTCGCCATAGAGAGTTGCTTGTGTTTATGTTGCTTTATTCCTGTTTTACGAGTCTTTGTTGTAACCTCTATGAATTTCAGCAATAATAATTTTATTCCGCCATTGTTTGGTTTAACTTCGGTATCAATTGCTATTAGAGCTAGCCTAAATTTAGTCATATCCTAGGGTTTCTTAGCAACTGCCATACCCTAGCCACCCCCACAATTTTTTTTTTATTTCCTTTTTCCCTAGGTCTTAACCATGTTGCCAATTAGACACATGGTGTTAACTTCAGCAGAGACTTGCAAAGTTTGACTACGAAACCCAAGGGGAGATTGCTCTCTACTGTGATATCGAAAGTTGAAGAGGAGAAAGGGATGATGAAGCAGTGATGAGGAAGACATGCCTCAACGCTTCAAAATTAATTAATAGATGAGGCCAAGAAAGGAGGCACCATATAGAGGACACAGAGATTTCAAAATCAAAGTGAACCTGTTAGAGTTTGATGGGGGTATGCATCCAGATGATTTCATTGAATGACTATAGTTAGTTGAAATAATCTTTGAGTACAAGTGTCAGAAGATAAGAGGGTAAATTTTGAGGCCATGCAATTGAAAGAAAGTGCTTCCTTCTGGTGAAAAGAATTGTAGAGGCAGAGAAAGAGAGTAGGCATGGACAAAATTACCAAGTAAGAGAAGATGAGGAAGGAGATGCGGAGAAAGTATCTACCTCTTCGTTACCATCAAGACATGTTTTTGAGACTCCGTCACCTATAATAGAGAGACTTATCGGTGGACTTTATGACTCAGGATAACTAGTTGCAGATGGAGTGTGAGTTGGTCAAGCTGGAGGAGCATACTATAACCCAATTTTGTGGGGCTTGAAGCCTGCTATCACCAATGTTGTATAACTCTAGCCCTATTGGTCACTTGGAGATGTCCTTAGCTTAGATTTGAAGGTGGAAAGAAAACAAGAACAAAACAGGCAACAACCCTCCTTAAGACATCCACCTACATTTGCAACTACTAACAAAGGTACATCTGGAGGAGTTGGGAAGACCGGGCAGGGCAGTGACTAGACAGATTTGATTGGGAAGAAACCCAAAAAGGGTAAATCGCCCTGTATTGTGCTTGTCAGGAGATGTTTTAGGTGTCACAACTACAAACAAATAGCCTCCAACTATCCCACTAGCTAAGTTGTTTCATTCACTGTGCAGGGCGTTGTCAAGGAAGTGGAGGAAAATGAATCACATGAAGATCCGAAGGAGGAGCTTCAAATTCGTTTAAATGAGGAAGAGATGCTAGTTATGAGGAGAGTCCTACAGACTGAGCCGCTGAATCATTCATAGCTAAGGCATAGTGTTTTTCGACTAAGTGTACAATGAAGGGAAAGATCTGCAGACTGATTATCAATGTTATAGCTGTGAGAATGTACTTTCTAATATGATTGTGAAGAAATTGGGGTTGGCCACACTGAATCATCCTTAGTCCTACTCTCTTGTTTTAAAAGAGGAAACGAGACACACATTGATCAACATATCTTGGTTGAGATTTCTATTGAAGATCAGCTACAAGACCAAGTGTGGCGCGACATGGTACCCATGGACGCGTGCCATATTTTGTTTTGGAGGCCGTGGTAGTTCGATCACAAGGCCCAACACGACGAGTTCAAGAAAACTTATTCATCCAAAAAGAGTGGGACACACATTGTTTTTTTGCTTGTTACTAACGCGAGAGGAGTAGACATCACTGAGGGGACGATAGTCAAGTGCTACCTTTATGCAGTCGGTATGAGAGGCTCCGTTGGCTATAACTTTGGTTATATTAGAGGGAATTGATGAGGGGGTTGACATACAGAAGCCCGTATAGTCGCTGCTATGTGATTTTTAGGACGTGATTACTGACATTCTTCTAGAGGGATTACTGCTACCATGGGACATTCAACACACCATCAATCTTATTCTTGGATCAGAGTTGCTGAATCGAACCGCCTACAGACTGAGACTTGTAGAGTAAGAGGAGTTATAACGACAAGTACATAATCTCATTGCTAGAGGTTTGGTTCGAGAGTGTACCGACCCGTGTGCTGTCCTACAATAATATCAACTTATGTAGTGGGTACCATCAGATCTAGATGAGACCAGGGGACAAGTGGAAGATGATGCAATTTTTGGGGCTTGCATCATTCTATTGGTTGTTCATCAGGAGCTTCAGTACCATCATCACCTCCCTGATAAAACTTTTGAAAAGGGAGAAATTCCAGTGGATGGAGGCATCTCAGACCGATTTTGATATAGTGGAGCAGGTGACTCAGGCACTAGTATTGGCATTATTAGACTTTAATCAGTTGTTTGAGGTGGAGTGTGACGCCTCTAATGCAGGGATCAGAGCAGTACTGATCTAGGAAGACAACTCTATAACTTTCTTCAGTTAGAAGTTAAAATGAGTTTTGGAGAAAATATTTGACATACAACAAGGTGTTCTATGCGATTGTGAGGGTTCTTAATCATTGGAGTTACTTTCTACTGACTAGTGAGTTCACTTTATTCACGGATCATGAGGCTTAAAAATTCTTGAACAACCATAATAAATGAAAGTGTCGACATGCAACTTGGGTGGAGTTCTTGGAATTGTTCCAGTTCGTTCTTAATCACAAGACGGGAAGCCAAAACCATTGAGCTGCCTCCACTTGTTGATCACTTCTATGCCAACTCGAGTTGTTGGCTTTGTGGTAGTGAATGAGTTGTATGGGTCAGACGAAGATTTCATCGAGATTTGGGAGTAGTTTCAGGAGAAGCCTACTGAGCAATACCACTGAACTGATGGTTTCCTGTTCCACCAGAATAAATTGTGTATTTCTAGATATTCGTGAGGAAGTTCATTTTTTAAGAAAGCAATGGCGGAGGACTTGCATGGAATTTGGTAGGGATAAGATTCTCGCACTCTTGAGAGAACATTTTTTTTTGTCTCGACTAAAGAGTGATATGGAGTGGCACGTCAGACAATGTTGCCGTTGTCATGTGGCCAAACCTAGGGGCAGAATAAAGGATTATACACTCCATTGCCAGTTTCAGAGGCCTCGTGGATGGATTTTAACATTTATATTATGGTTGGTCTTCATATGACACAACGAAACAATAATTTTGTGATGGTTATGGTGGATATATTCTCAAAGATGACACATTTTGTGTCCTACCACTGGACGTTGAATGTATCACATGTCGCTAATTTATACATCCGAGTACCCAGGAGCATCACTTCCGTCAAAGATGTCAAGCTTTTGAGTCACTTTTAGAGGACCCTATGGGAGATGCTGGGCACTAAGCTTCTATTTGGTTCAACATCTCACTCTCATTTAGATAGACATACGAAGGTGGTTAACGGGAGCCTAAGAAACTTCTGAGTTAAGTGAGGAAAGAATATTAAACAGTGTGATCTGATTCTAGCCCAAGAGGAATTTGATAACAATCAATCCGTAAGCCAGGCCATGAGACGCAATCCCTTCGAGGTTGTGTATTGGTGGAACCCTTTTGAGATTGTGTATCGGTGGAACCCTTTTGATGTGAGGAGATGATAAAGATGACCACTAAGCAGAATTGCAAGTAGCAAACACAGACCAATAAGACCAGGAAACATATGACTTTTTAAGAAGGGGACCTAGTGTGGATTCTACTGAAGAAGGAAATGTTTCTATGAAGGTGAGGGAAATGTTTCCATGAAAAGGTGCATTTGGCATTATAAAATAAAAAAGTTTAAAAAAACTATGCATGTACTGTATGCATCTATGATATACAAAATAGTGACCTGTCATCTACAAGTATAGAGAAAATTCCCTATCTTAATCTATATTCATCAAAAAGAAAGAACCACTAAGGGCATGCTGAGCACAAAAATCGGCGGCCTTATTACAAACAAGTGCTCTTCAAAAAAATAAAATTTGCTTGAAGATCCAGAGGAAGTCTATGTCATGATCGTCAAATTGTTGCCGTTGCCACCTGTCCTTCCTCATGGAGGATTGCAAAAACTTCATAATATCTGCATTGTTGCCTTCTATAATGATGCCCTTAAGCCCAAACATCCATGGAGCACACTTGTTTTGTAAAGCTTTGATTGCTCGGAGTTCAGCTTGTGCGATGTCCTAGTGCTCAAATTGCTCTCTAGCGACACAAATATCCATCCTTGCTTGTCTCGAAAGATAACACCAACATCCACAGCTCTGGAAGGAAGTAGAGCTCTGTTGATATTAATCTTTAGCCATCTTGGAGGGTTGGGGGGGATACCAAAAAGATTGAGAAACCAACCCAATGGCATCTTGGAGGGTTGGGGGGGGGGGATACCAAAAAGATTGAGAAACCAACCCAATGGATTGGCTAGTATCCCGCTGCTTTCAGAATGGATAAAGATAGGATCTATTGAGCGCCTCAAAAATAGAAGATGCCATGATCCTGGGTGTACCATAAGCCTGATCATGGATTTTGGCATTGTGAGCACGTCGACAAAAGTGGATGATCTACCAATAACAACGAGCCTGCTTGATATTGTGCTTACTTGTTTTTTGGAGTTCCTCGATAGCCTTTGCAAAATTGTGGAATGTGATATAGAGATCCCCCATTCTTTCATAATATCTTTGACCCGACAAAATAACAATCAATTAGTAGAAATGTGGTCTTTATTCTTGATTTCGGAGCAGCCCTAGAGGCACATTAAGGAGTCGGTAAGGTGCTTCTTGGCAAGCCACTCCTTAGTAAGAATTGCATCATGTAACAATCTCCACCAAAGAATCGTTCCCTCAGATGCATCTGCAAACTACTGAGCCATTCTTGCTCGGTTTCAGGTTGGTCATAGGTAGCTAAATACCCAAAAGCTGTGAATGTTCTTTCCGAGTGCTTGTATTTAAGCTCGATATAGTCCTCCATGAGTGTCTGGTGGATTTCAGTCCACAACACCTTATCCCCCATATAATCTCCAAAGGTCCCATATACATCTTTGGCATTCCACGCCCCATTAGTAATAAAATCAGGTCTCTTCGATTCCTCCGACTTTTTTACATTGTTTGGACACGACCACTTGGCAATCAGTGCATCCGTAATTAAAGCTTGGTTGATAGCGTCAATTCTCTCCCCATTGGCTATACATCATCTCGTGATTGATTGCAAGGAACTGACCCCCTTCACATTGCAATTTCCAATTAATGGAGGTGCCCGGTTTGTGATCCTTGGCCTAAAGGTCCAACCCATACTTCTTCCTTAAGCATTAATTGTGGTCTAGTTGGAGCATTCGTGAAGCTCAAGCCCAAAGCAAATGGATCATTCTGGATCATCAAGAAACTGAACAACAATGCCTATAAGATCGATTTGTTAGGGGGCCGCAATATTTATGCTACATTCAATGTGGCGAGTTTGGATTTGTACTACAAAGGACCATCAACTTTGATGAATGAGGTCAAAGTTCCCTCAATCCTTGGAGACTGATGCGGGGCCCTTTGGGGGCTAAATCGGAAATGGCTGAACCGACTGAGCCAAGGGATGACAGGGGCCGACCGGTTCTTGTCTATGGGCTAGGGTCGCCTCCCATGGGGAGGGCCTTCTCCCTCCTAGTTACTTATTCTTATGTGAGTGCGTGCGCGCGCGCTCATGCGTATATGCTGTTTTATTTTGTTAGGGTTAAGTTTTTGTTTTTTAGAATTTTGTGTTGTCAACGTCTTTTCCTTAGCTAGAGCTGTATCTCAGGATTGGTGGTGCTCCAAGGTGGTGATCATCTTCGCAGCTCACTGTTGCTTGCTTCTTGTTAGCTGCCTCTAATCCTCCTACCTGCTTGTTGCTACTGCCAATCCCTCCCATCTTTTCTGCTGCTGCCTCCAATCCCTCCAACTTTCCTGGCTGGTTGCTGTCACCCCCGCCTCCACCCCGAGATGTTGCTGTCGCCCCTTTCCCCATGACCCATCTATTTCTGCCGCACATCCATACCCTTCCCTACTTGTTGTCTAGTCGCAGCCTTCCTTTTTCATCCTCGCCCTAGAGAGTCATTTGTGTTTTTGTTGTTTTGTTCTAGTTTTACGAGTCTTCGTTCTGACCCCTCTGAATTTCAACAATATTATTCTTCCGTAGATTGGGCTAACTCCAGTATAAGTCACTCTTTGACTTGTTGTCAATAATGAGTTTGATATTTTGTGTTTGTTTTAAGCAATGTTTCAGACATACAGTGAGTGTAAGCTTAAAATGGCTATTTAAGAAATCAATTCTTCTATTAATATGCATTTTCAGCATGGTACTTGTGTTGATGTTTATTCCTTTTCATTACCCTTGCTGGCGCTTCTGTTAGAATGGAGTTATCACTATTCATCTGTTTTGGGAAAAAATGCAAGACTTCTAATTCTCCTAGAAATGCAATAGCTTTTTTTTTTTTAATTTTTTTTATTGTATCCGTTACTATACGAAATATAGCTATACTCGTATATTTTGCTGTTCTATCGGATATTCCAGGATTTTGTATGACAAGATACTTTGCAAATGCTTGAGAGTGCGCTTGAAGATGCTTTGCAAATGCTTGAGAGTGCACTTGTGTTGATCGTTATTCCTTTTCATTACTCTTGTTGGCGCTTCTGTTAGAATGGAGTTATTACTATTCGTCTGTTTTGGGAAAAAATGCAAGACTTCTAATTCTCCAAGAAATGCACTAGCCTTTTTTTTTTACTTTTTTTATTGTATCCGTTACTATAAGAAATGCAGCTATACTCGTATGTTTTACTGTTCTATCGGATATTCCAGGATTTTGTACGACAAGATGCTTTACAAATGCTTGAGAGTGCGCTTGAAGGTTCAGGTTCTGGTGGTGTATCTGCTGCTTACTCGGAATCTTTCAGGATCATCATGCGATTAGGTGTGAGTGATAAAGCATTTATTGTTAGGCTTGCTGCAGCAAGATGCTTGAAAACATTTGCTAGCATAGGTGGTCCTGGTCTATCAACCACAGAGCTTGAAAATTCAATGTTACATTGTCTCAAGGTATAGTTTTAGTCGTATCTTTCTTAACTTTCTCTTCTCTTTTAACTTTTTTGTATATCTTAGTTTCATTTTTATTTCTTTTATTATAGAGAAAGTGCCAAAGTAGTTCCCTGACTGTTTACATTGCTCAATTTGAATCCTAGAGTATATAACAATATCAAATTATTCTCCAAATTCTTTAAAATGAGGCTGAAATTGTCTTTATGAAGGACTATTAGAACCGCAATTGAAAGAATCTGAAACTAATCTGACATTTTCATCGACTTCGGAACAAAAATGACCATATAAACAGTCAAGGGACTATTTTGGCACTTTATTCTTTTATTATATATTGATCATAAGGTGCAGAACCAACATTATTATTTAGGGTGGAAAAGATCAATAAATTCTTGGGGCTGCTCTACCGGGACATAACCTGATTCCATCTTAGTGCATCATGGTTTAGCACCTACTTGGTTTGTTTAGTGTATAATTGTTGATATTCATGTAGGCGCTTGAAGATACGATCTCCTCTCTTAGGGATGCATTTGCAGAGGCTTTAGGTGCATTGCTTGCTCTTGCATTGAATCTTGTTGCACAGGTATACCTTGTCCACTTTTATCTGTCTATTCATTCATTTTCTGTGGATCTTTCCGTTTAATAATAAGTGATTATTTGATGTAAAGGTTAATAAAAAAGGAAATGATCACCCTGTTCCAGCAAAGAAATTGGAGGATAGTTTGCAAAAGTATATGATCTTACCATTCATTAAAGGTAATGCTTTTCATATTGGTAGTGGAGTCCATTCGTGTCCTTCAGTTTTTCGTTTATTTTTCATTGCTTCTGCAAGTGCTGATTGAATATTGTTTGCTTTTAAGCTTGAAATGTTTACATGGCTTTTTGATAAAAGTTCTTAATTATGATATTTTTAATTTGATTTTCATTTTTTTGATCACTTCCGTTGTAGTTTTTTACACGCTTCATCTAAGAAATTTTGACGCCTCAATTTTTCTAAAGCTTTGAAATATTTTTACTTTGCTGAAGGTGCAGGAACTGCAATCCTTAGCTGTTGGAATATTAAAATTATTTTCTATTTTAACTCGTGCTTTCGTTAAATCAATTATGTTATCGTTTTACCATGTCATGTTTTGTAATTATCTTGATGCCGTAATTCTATATTTGTATTTTTATGATGCTGTATAAATTCTCCATGTTAAAACCACGTGAAATTTCATCATTTTCAACTTAGTCAATATTGGAGAGGCATATCAGGAGGTGTAAATCATTGTGTATAATAAGAAATGGCAGATAAGATACTGAACCTTCTCATGCAGCTTTCTGGATCTCTCGGAAGAGCAACTCCTTGAATCTCTCAAAATGAGAGGGTGATATCAAGCTTTCAAGCAAGTATCCATCATCCTGAATTCTTGATCATCAAGATATTTTTTGTTTTGCCTTAGTGTCCTGTCATAGTTTTATCTCTTTGCCATAACTTCTCCGAGGTCACCCGTTTTTTGGGTGCTTTCATATGAGCATGATTTGATGCTTTTGTTGAAATTTGATTTAATGTTGTGGCCCAAACCGGGAGCTTGGAATATCAAAAAAGGAATGAACTGTCGCATGGAGGAAGAACTTTCAAAATATTTCCATTTATAAACAAAATCATTCAATACCTGAAAGAGCCATTTTATTTCACAAACTTTTATTTACACATATTTATTCACATTTAAACTTTTACGATTGAAAGAAAGTAAAAAAACTAAAATTTTGTACCTATTTCCTTGAGTTTCTTGATGTCGGTTCACATATTTTTTAGGATCCATTTATTCTACAATAGATTTTTCTGAAAAATGTAAGCAATTGAAGCTATTAATTAAACTATTCACTGGGTAAAATTTTCTAAATTACAATAATTTTATTTTAAAGATATTTTTGTAAAAAGCCTATAAGCAATAAAAAAGAAACAATAAAAATTATAATTTATTGTTATTTTTATTTATTTCAATTAAAAAATCCGTTAGTGGTAATCACTTTCTAAACATATACTAAAAGTATATGCTTAAATCTTTTTTCAGAATTTACCAAATATATCCAATTCCATTTTTCATGCATGGGTATATTACACCTTTGGCCAGTATCATCTGCGGATGAATCCACATATGGATTAATATATTGTGGAAATCTGTGAAGAACCTGAAAGATTTGATTGAGACATCTCAGGAAACCCTTGATTAGTTTGTTCTCTTCTTATTCTGTGTTATTTTATTTTTTTTATTTTGGAATAAATTCGTTTTCTATTTGAGGTTAGATATATTTAGTTAGTTTATAAATTTAGAGAGATTATTTTCCCGATATATATGTACCCTATATGTGAGTGATAAGAATCAGGAGAATTATTCTCTCCAAACCTATTTTCTGCATGACGTTAGAGTTAGGAAATGAAACCTAGATCTCTTTCCAGCCGCCAAAATTTTCCTTGTATCCACTTGTCTTCTTGCACTCCGTCAGAACTTCTCCATCTACAGTCCCCAGTACCAAAATTCTTCCCATGTAGCTAGTCTCTTGTCTTCCTGTGGAGCAGCCGCAGGAAGCAGAGCCGCTCTTTCCCGTGGTTGGTTTCGTCAATCTACTACAGTAGAACTACCTCCTTAGCAAGCAGAACTTCTAGGGCAAACAACAACCAACATACATTCTTATGGCAATCTATTCCAACAGAAGTTCCCGAAGCAGTGGCAGCAAGAAGAAGCTTCAGTCCAACAACTAGAAGCAACCCTAAATACACTCTGGGATGATGCCAAGTACGGGATGGTGACATTAATATCTACTCTGGAGGTTAATTTAAAATTAGAGACCAGAGATTCTGTACTGACGACTATTGAACTCCAACTTTATCACAAATCATATTCTCAATGACCATAAGTACTTTCAGTAGTCCTAATCTGTGTTTATGTGTATTGTGGTAAAGGAAAAAAAGAACATCTCAAAGGAGATGACAGTTCCTGAGATGACTGATCCTAACCACAACACATGGAAGAATCAAGATCATATGGTTATCTTGGTTAGTCAAATCAATGACTATTGAAGTAGGAGAAAAATTTTCTGGTTTACAAAACTGACAATAAAATTTGGGAGGCCGTCAAGAAAACATATTTTAGCACCGAAAACTCGACAGAGTTGTTTGAGATCGAAACCAAGCTTCACAAACTTTGTCAATGAGAGTTAAGTGTCACCGAATACTTCAACACCTTGGTAAAGTATTGTCTACAATTGGATATGTTTGAGATGTGTGGAAATACTCACATGAAACCATCAGATTTAAATTCATTAGCGAGAAGAAGAAAACCATCAACTTCCTAGTACGTCTGACTTAGGAATTGGTTGAGGGGAGAGGGAGGATCATGGGAACAAAGCCCTTTCCATCTGCTCGTGAAGCTTTTGCTTAAACCGGGAGAGAAGAGAGCAGGAATAAGCTACTGCTGACTAAATGGGGGCTCACCAGGTAACACAAGTTTGGCCTTGTACACTTATAACTTCTTGCACGACTCAAAGCACAAGTAGAATTGTCCCACATGTGACTATTGTAAGAAGATTGAGCATATCAAGGACAGCTGTTGGAAACTTCATAAATAGCTTGCAAATTGGAAACCTGAACAAGGAAGAAAAGATAAAGAGAAAATGGCTAATGTTGATACCATATCCGAAGGGTCGGCTGAATCATTCAACATGGAGTAGCTTTAAGTATTGAAAAAAATTCTTGAAGATATTCAGAGCAACACACCTGCCTCATGATACAGTAAGGTGATATATTCTTCGCCCAACTTGCTAAAAATGTGAAATTTAAAACTCGGATGATAGATTCAGGTGCATTTAATCATATGGTCAGAGATATCAATATTCTGTTAAACTATCAATAGTCTTCTACATCTAGATCGCTAAAATTTATGGGTGGATCACACTCAAATATTGCTGAGAAAGGAGATCTGGAGCTGTCTTATGATTTCAATTTTTCTTTGTTTTATATATTCCATAGGTTGATTATAATTTCATTTAGTTTCGTAAGCTTAATCATGATATGAAATGTATAACTAAATAACTTGAAATTTTTTTTTGAATTTTAGGTGGAGTCGGGGAAGGTGATTGACAGCACTTAAATGCATTAAGACTTACACATGCTCAATAAAAGTCTCTCTGTAAACATATAAATGATCCCATCTCCTTTTTATGTTGGGTCTATGTCTGTCAAAAACTAAAATTTGTTATGATATTGTCACCTGACTTCTATTATATTGCTAATTTGCATTTTCATTTATTTATCAATAAAAAAACTTAGTCTTTATCAATGTCAAATTTGTTTACTCACCATACAAATTAGAGATAGTTATCCTGACCCAATACATATCCTCACCCCTTTTTGCCATTATCCACAGTGATATTTGGGACCTTCAAAAGTAAGAACTCTTAGTGAGGCTAAGTTGTTAGTCTCATTTATTACTGATTACACTAGAATCCATTGGGTATTCTTAATGATGGAGAAATCTAAAACAACCAAAATCTTCGAAATATTCCATGATATTCAAACTTAATTCCAATGCAAAATTTGGATTCTCAAAACTAATTATGCAAATGAATATTTTAACTCCATTATTGGATCCTACCTTTAAAAAAATGGAATAATTCATGTGAGTTCATGTATTGATACCCACTATAAAATGAGATAGT
This sequence comes from Phalaenopsis hybrid cultivar, assembly GCA_002079205.1. Classification (NCBI taxonomy): domain Eukaryota; kingdom Viridiplantae; phylum Streptophyta; class Magnoliopsida; order Asparagales; family Orchidaceae; genus Phalaenopsis; species Phalaenopsis hybrid cultivar. The sequence goes on from JXCR01061086.1 coordinate 445,621, forward strand.
TGAGCGAAAGAACATATCTTTTTAAAATATCTCGCTCAATTATGATTTCCCATCAAGTTCCAAAATGTTTTTTGAGGGAAACATCTCTTACTGCCACATATCTTATTAATAATCTAATGCCTAACCAGGTACAAAACACCTCTTTGTTTTTTGATTATTAATTCTCACATCATAAAACTCTCTTCTACTGTCCCATTTAAAATCTTTGGATCACACAAAACTTGATCTTAAATCTCTAAGTGAATTTTTTTGGGTATGTCACTAATAAAGAGGAGTATAAGTGCCACTCTTATGTTATAAAAAAAATACTAAAATTTCATGGATGCCATATTTTTTTGAAAATCATTCATACTATCCCAAATCTGATATTCGTAGGAGAGTGCAAATAAGCATCAATTTTGGGATGCACTTGTTGACACCTACACTGCCTCACCATCTACTCCAACTTGCCCTCCTCCTGGTTGATGATGCTAAACCAACCCAACCTGTCGTCCAGAATAAAGAACTTCGTGTGTACATAAGGAGAAAGGAAAACCTTGAGTACGTGGAAAACAACTTGCAATGCATATTTGTTCCCGAGTCCACATTCTTCTAGAATTTTGGGTAAGGAGTCTATCTCATGAATTATCTCCTTCCTCTTCTGATGTTGATGACAAGGAAAGTTGCATTAGATATCTATTTCAAGATTATGTACTTAGCTTATGGGAAGTTATCCTCACCCTACAAAATTTTTATTTTTAACCTTGATAGAATGCATATTCCTAAATCCATTCATAAAGCTCTTGAAAATCCATAAAGGAGGAAAACAGTTGAAGAGGAGTTCGAGCACTAATTTATTCTCTTCCAATTCTATGTTATTTTATTTTGTATTTTAGGATTATTTCCTTCCAAATTTAGGTTAATTATATTTTCTCCAAATGTGAATAATAAAAATCAAGAGATTTATTCGTCTCTATGCCTATTTTCTACATATATCATATTTTATTTATTTCTTTTATTTAATATCTTAAAAAGTAATTTGTAATTTCAAAAGAAGGTGCTAAAAATTGTAAAAACAATTGTAATTGATTTAATAAATCGATTGAATTATTGTTAAATGAAGACATATTTGCCGATCTGTTTAATATAGTCTACTATCATTTTTTTGGTTAATCTAGTCTTTTAGTGTACTTATAATGACAAATTATTTTTAATTAGCTTATATCCGTGTTGTCCTTCTCTTGTGTGAATTCTAACCTAAATTCTTTGACATCTTCACTTGCATTTTCATTTTCATACTAGTTGCATGTATTATTGATTATTCAATAATTACTTTTATTCTATTTAAAGTTTTCATTTAAATTTTTTAGCAATATCTATGGCTTAAGGTGAAGTTATTTAATTCATTTATTAATACAATTCTTGATACGTAATAGATAATTTAATTGAATTTTTAAAATTTTTTGCCTCAAATTTTATTTTGGCATGCTTCATTCTAAGAATAAATCTAAGGTTATTAAAAATCAATTAAATCTTTGCCCAATCAAATTTACACTTACCAATGAACAAATTTAGTATTAAATTTGACGTCATACCTGAAATTTCTCTTTCTTCCTTTTTTTGGTTTTTTCATTCTTGCCAAATTTCTTAAACAATATTTTAAACCAAATTTAAGTCATTTAAATTTAGGGTTTTTAAAATTTATTCTATTCTTTTTCAAACTCGATAAAATATTAAAGAAAAGTTTGGGTTACAAAATTATAATATAATGCTATAAAACCCTTGTTTTCTCTTGTTGCCTTGCCTTAATTTATGCGCTCGGAGCACAGAGGCAATCAGACGAGCCCCTCTTGGTTTGCAGAAATTGCCGCACTATAGGGAAATCTGCTCGGATTCTCTTTGCTTTTGCATAGGAGGCCTCGGTCTGCCTTGCACGTAGCTTCGGTCGTGATGCGTTCTGCTTCAATTGTAGTTGTTTAAGAAGGCTCATTTGAACCATTTTACTTCTTGAACTGCATCATTCACCTGCAGGAGATACTGCTCGAGCTAGTGTTGTAATCTAGTTGAGTCGAGCCAAGTATGTCTGAGTTCGAACTTGACTTGGTATAATTGTAATTTGTTCATATTCAGTTTGAGCTTGTGTCGAGCTTTCATATATTGATCAAGCTTGACTTGTTTAAAATTTTCATTGTTTGAACTTGATTTGTACTTGATTTGTTTATGAGAGGTGAACGAGTATTTAAACGAGCTAAAAATTTAAATGAGTATTTGGATTTTCATACAAAAAAATCAATAAATAATATTTCAAATTTGATCACAACTATTAATTTATTGATTAAAAATTCTAACCCCCTACAACATCTTGAATTTAATTTCTCCTACATTTTGCCATAAATCTGTTTCTTAGGGGTTAGTTTAGTCAAATGATTTGTGTAGCATTTAAGCACAATTGCTTAAAACCTACCAAACAACTAAAAATGACAATTTAAAAGCTACTTGAACTTAATATTTTAGTATTCATATCTCATACATGATACTAGCTATCAACAATGAGTTAGTATTCTAATTAATTAAATTTTATTTAAATAATATATCATATATGATATGAGCTATCGTCGAGCTTATTATTGAGTACTTAACAAGTTACTGGCTGAACAACAAACGAGTTTATTTCGTGAACATAAATGAACAAGTTCGACTATGTTCCCGTATAGTTCATTTAAGCTTTGAGCTTTTAAAAATTGTTCAAGCTTGTTTATTTCCTAATTTAAACGAACATGATTAATTCTTAATCAAACTGAGTTCAAGTTGTTCATCGAGTGCATTGGTTCACTTACATCCCTAGCTCTAGCCGTATACACTTGTCCTGCGCGATTAACCGTACGTAATGTTCGCGGCCTGCCCTTCTCTTCCTTGCTCATGGTTCACTTCCCTTTGATCGCTGCTTGGCAAGCACTTGTTCGAGCCGCTTAATGTGTATACACGAAGGGATTACTTGCTCTTTTCTTTTCGTCGCCAATACTCTATCTTTTGCCTTTATCTCTCGCCTTCTCCTCCTCTCTGCTACTGTCTCTCTGTCTTGCCTGCTGCTCTAGTGATCTCGAATCGAACTAACGAGTGGATAAATCCCTCGTATTAGGTTCCTAAGGGCGGTGGGAGTGACGATTATGAGCATAATAATTGGTTTAGTTAAGTTTTTATTGATAATTAAGTTAAATTACAACTAATAGAAAATTATTACATTTACACCAGATTTTTCAGTGTCTAAGAGTTTAGCTTTATTTTATCAAGGGGTTCTACAATCTCTTTCAGTAAGTAATTGATATCCTTGTTAGTATGGTTAATCTCGAATTAATAATCTAGGTGGCTCCTATCTTGTAGTACTTGTCCTATCTAGTGCAGCACTTGTCTTGTACAACCTACACCAATTTAAATGCATAGCAAAGCAAACCTAATTGGTTTTAACTTTGGCTTAATAAATTCAATTTCTCTAGCAAGAATCAAATGTTGAAACTTACCACTGGAAAGCTACTCACAAATTAGTGCAAAGAAGTGCAAAACAGTAGGAACAATGAGGATATATCTCTAAAATATTGTTTCCCAGATGATACTAAGGCCGCAGGCTTATATAATCGAAACCTGAATTGCATTAAATATTTGCTGTTGCTTATCTGCCTCTAATTTTTCTTGTTTCAATACACATTTTTCAAACTGAGGTTTGGATTTAGCCTCTCCTCGCTAGGTGTGCTTGTGGAAGTTCTATATTCCATTTGGTTGCATGAAATAGAGGTGGTAGGATATGACTCTTGCAAAGTTGTCCCTTCCAGCAGACCGATGGACAGTGGCAAATCGATGACAATAATTAAATGTTCATATTGAGATCAAATATGGAATTTACATAACTAAAAGCGGAGAACTTGATATCTGTTGAATTCTTGTATCACTAGCTGCGGATGGCCAAGTTTTCTTACTTCTGTTGAACCGTAGACGATGCAGGGTATTGCGTCTTATGTAAATTGGTCTGAAAATTGTTGAAAGATGGCTAGATACAATCTTACCCAATACAGATAAGCTTATCGTGATCGCATCAAAACGTTTTGCGGCTGATGATAACCAAGAAATGTTTGCAAAGCCTCTTCCTTTGCATGATTATCTAATGGTCTTTTGTGTGCATGTCTATCCTATTGATAAGAAAAAATAATTTATACTATAATTTTTTTCTTAGAAGGTTTTTTAGAGGCAACAAATTGGAAATCAACTTCATTAATCTTCTTCTCTACCTTTGAAACTACGCATGAACCAAGTTTTCATTGAATTCTGCAATTACTGGCCACTGATCACGCTGTTAATTATTTCATTGTAATTTTTCATATTTTCTATACAATCAGTAACTTATTTTGTATGAAATCTTGTGTTTGTGTTTTGCATTTTGAATAAGATTAATGGTTCTGACCTTAAAATAATCTTTGAAAAAGTATGAATTTCAAGTATCACTTATTGAACATTGCTAAGTTTTTTTAATAACTTTTATGTTTGAATAAATCTTTGTAGCATGTTATGAATTTTGGTTTATAGCTGTTCTCATTGAATGTATTAAAGTCAGCGGCATTGATTTTGATTTTAGAAATTGTTGTTCAACATGTAATTGATATGAGGAGTGCAGTTTTTTACTCATTTTTGTCTCTTTGTATATCTATATAATAAAATAGAGGTAAATCGGATGGTGGCGTTTTATTCCTTTATATATTTTTTTCCTTACAAACGGCTGGTATTATTCCTTTCTCGTGAATGCTTTTGAGTGATTTATTCGGCTGGCTATCTTTCAAATAGATATTAAGCCCAAACATTATTGAAAGGGGACGATTTTGTTTAATAGTCTGATCCTCTTGAGTTGGGGCGTTTTTTATAATTACGAATTTTTGAGTAAATTATATTTTGTTTTCTAACCAAATAAATCATATCATCAGTGATTTTTATGGCTTCTTAGTATCTCAATGATAATCATCTCACGATATTGTATTAAATAAACAATATTATTCTAGATTCATTTCCTTACATTTATCTTATTGGTAGCATTTTCAACTATTTGTTGCAGCAACTGGAGTGAGGGCTAAGGATTTGAGAATTGGGTTGACTTTATCGTGGGTTTTCTTTCTTCAGGTATTCACACCACTCACACCTTTTAATCTCTAAGGCATATTCAAAACAAATCCCCCAATATCATCACAATTGCTAGCTTTATTTGTGTTATCTTTTTTTTTATATTTATTTAACCCATACTTGTGGTGTGATAGGCTTTATGTGTTATTGTAAAGCTTGTTGGTATGCTTGCTTTAGTTTTTTGGGATTTGGAAGCTTCAATGTTTAATTTCAATTCGGAAGGATCAGGATTTTGTTAGGCCTAAAATTTAATCCCAAATTAGAGTTAGAAAGAGTTAAAGTATTTTTTAAACCATGTTTTGGTAGAACAATAGGCGATGGAAGGAGGTGAGTAGTTTCTTGTTCCATGATGAATCTAATGGAAGTGTTGCAGAACACACGTGATGGTTGGATGAGGAGAATAAGGATAAACAAGTGGTTTAAAAAATTGACCCGACACACCAACTTGACTGGAACTCGAATTGAAAAATCTAGGCTCGGGTTGACCCGAATAATTTTTAGGTTCGATTTGGGTTAGGAATCCTAACCCATTTATGTTTTTGGGACTGGTTCATGTCGACACAACAAACTAAAATTGACCTGAAAAATGGCTCACTATTCTTTAGTTGACTCAAAATTGAGCAGTTAACTCATAGATGACCTGAAATTGACTTGAATTTCAATCAAATAACGGTTATCCCTTAAGTTAAACTGATTATAAGGTTGGGGTTTGGATCAACGAGCTGAAGGTGGGTTAGGTTTGGGTTGAACTTTTTTACCCGTTTTACATTTGGGTCAGATTAGGATCAAACAGTTTTGGTTTGGGTTCGGTTCAAACAATTTTGGGTCAGCCTAGAGCCTGACCCAAAACCTGATTTGCCCCTTAGGATGAACAACACTTCACTTGATTTTTTTTTAATTTTTATATTTTTGTAAATAATGTACAAAGTGTGTTCTATCATATCCCACAAGTTGATTTATGCCGTGAGAAGGGCTGCAAGGCACAGACTTAGGAGATGGTTATGTTTAATCATTTTAGTCGGTAACTGTCTCTTTGCTTATTCAGCCACATTTCAAGTCCTTTTTTTGTTTCTTTACTAGACATTATGTTGGGATAAGGTAAATTTTGAGGGATAAAGTTCAAAATAAAGGTAAAGAGTATGTGGTACTGTCTTATGTTAGTCTTCTACCGTTCAAATAGGAATACAGGAAAAGATCAATGTGGTATAAGTCCTTGCATTATCAAAGGTTGAGGTTGGATATTTTTTTTGATTCGGAAGAGAGACCAAGATTAATTTTAGATGGCTTGTGATTTTCCAAGAAGTGGTAGCACTTCTTAATTTTGACCTTCTCTTTAGGTATTGTTGGTGAGGACTTGCTTGAGATGTAGAAGAGGTGGTTTGAAGTGTTGGTTGACCAGGATTTCATATGATTGGACATGGGAGCGTTTTTTTTGGCTTTTTAATGTTTGTTGACTTGCTTATGTTTCTCGTAATCCAATTGGATTGAGCATGACAAAATGACACACCTAGATGTGAGTCGCGCCGATTCAATCAATTATTGTGAAAACAACTGTCAATGGATGCGCCATGACATAAGTCTGGTTTGCAATGGCCCAAGCATAATCAAAGTCATTCAACCATCCCTTGTTTGCAAGTCATTTTGCGCTAACATGTTTGGAATGTCAAAATTATCTTTATCTATTGGGGAACGAGAATTTTTTTTTTACCGAATGAGAAAAAATGAGTAAAATTTATTCTTTGTGAATTTTTTTTGAGATTAATAGCGATGAAGAAATAGGTGATGTCAATCATGCATTTATTGACTTCTTTTATTTTAATCAAATCAATTTTAAAAAGCGAATTAAAACAATCAATTTTACTCACCCGTATCTTCATCGTCACAGAACAAATCTTGCAATCCATTCATAGGGTCCAATTCAGTTCATTTTCATTTTACATAAACATGCACTTTTTTCCTCGTAGTTCCGTAGATCCTTCATAATCTTTCAAATTTGCTAGTAGCTCACATTTTCTCTTTTGAAGAAAAAATGTGAGAGAGAATATTCACGTAATTCTTATTCTAGTTATTTAAGTATAAGGCTACATATATAGGAAAGTATGGCTCTTAATTTACAATCTTACAAAATATATCTGACATCAACATGGAAAGGAATAATTTCTGAAATGAACATTATTATTATGGGAAAAGAAAAAATAATTAAGTTTCCTAAATTGTCTCAAATTAATCCATCCATCCCTCAGATGGTTGACCTGGTCCCACCATGGAAAGGCAACTGATCATCCTAGATTTCCACACTCCCCCTCAAGCCAAGTCGTAGGTATTGTAGTTACCAAGCTTGGTATTAAGCTTTGAGAAGTTGTTTAAAAGAATAGCTTTGGTGTAAACATCAATAACTTATTGCTGTGTCGGTTTATAACTTAGCTGTATAATTCCAATATCAACCTTTTTAAAGATAAAGTGCCTATTAATTTCAATATGTTTGGTTCTGTCATGATCTACAAAGTTCTTGACAACACTTATATCTGTTTGACAGTTACAAAATTTTTGAATAGACCTATTAGAGGGGCACCCCAATTCTCTTAACAAATTCTGAATCCAGATCCCTTCGTAGATTCTTAAGATAAATGCTTTATTTCTACTTCTCTTTATTGTCAATCCTTTAGGCTTGGGTGAACTTTTGCAACCAGTATAACTTTGAATCTCTCAATACCACCATCTGCTCTGTACTTGATGTTGAATACCCTTTTTCATCCAACCGACCTCTTTTCCCGTGGAAGATTTGTATGAATCCACACGCCATTATGCTTTAGTGCTTAAATCTTTTTATAAACTACTTTCCTCCATTGTGAATTTTTAAGAGCTTCATAAATAGATTTAGAAATCTGCACACTATCATTGTTTAGTATAAAAGCTTTATAGGGTGAGGATAACTTCTCATAAACTATATACTTTGAAATTGAATATTTAGTAAAAACTTTTCTTATCATCAACACCAGAAGTGGAAGGTGATAACTCACAGGTTCTAGACTCCTCACTCGAAATTTTAGGTGAGTGTGGACCTGATATTTGGCTTGAGTAGTTTTGTTTTTTGCTATTTGTTTTCCACCTGCTCAAGAATTTTCTTTCTTCTTGTGTTCACACAATACTCTTTATCATGAACTTGAGATTGGGTTGGTTGGATATTTTCGTGCAGTGGTGTTGGGGCATAAAAGGGCTAGGAGCAAGTGCTGTATGTTGTGAGGCAATGTAGGTGTCATTTAGTGCATTATAAAATTGATGTTCATTTGCACTCTCTCCTAGAACATTAGATTTGTGATAGTAGAATTAATTTTAAAAAATGTCATCCATATAGCTGTATAGTTTTTTGGTAACTGATGAGTAGCACTTATAACCCTTTTTGTTGGAGGCATACTCAATAAAAATTCAGTTGATGTATTTGGGGTCAAGCTTTGTGCGGTTTGGGAAATGCATGCGAACAAAAGGTGCACAACAAAAAATTCTTAAAAGGTCATGTAGAAAAGAAAGTTCTGATATGTGGACAATCATCCATCAATACATGAAATGATGTTTTCAAAATTAAGTACTAAACTAGACATTTAATTGATAAGGTATGTTGCAACAAAACTTATTTCCCTCAAAAGTATTTTGGAACTTGATCAGAAATCATAATTGAGCGGGATATCTCAAAGGATGCCTGCTCTTTTTCTCAACTATCCCATTTTACAACGACATATCAATATATGACTCACATGGATGATTTCAGTTTTGGAAAGGTTGGATCTAAGGATGGAGTTGAATTATTTTTTTGCATTATCAATTTTAAGGATATAAATTTTTTATGAGGATTGAGTTTGAATCATGTTGTGGAAGATTTGGAAGACTTGCACTTTTTAGATTTTTCCTTCGTTAGGAATATCCAAATGTTTCTAGTGTGATTGTCAATGAATGAAATTAAGCATCTAGCCCTACTTAGGGTTATTACTTTTAGAGGTCCTCAAATACCACTATGGATAATCGAAGGAGGTTATGAGGATTTATACTATGCCATGGGAAAAACATTTCTATTGTGTTTGTCAAATTGAAAAATCTCACATTGATAAGCAGTAAATTTTTTTATTGATAAATAAATGATAATACAACTTTGAAACATTACTAAAATTAGGATGATCCAAACGATAATTCCATAAGATGATTTGTTTTGTAACAAATATAGATTCAACACACTCATAAGCTTTAGGAAAAGATGAATGTGGGACAACTTATGTGTTTAAAGAGACTTTTATTGATAAGGTATAGGTCTTTATTCATTTAAGCACTGTCAATCACCTTCTTGAAATTCACCACCTAAAATTTACAATAATTTACAAATAATTAAGTTATACATTACATATCATTAGTAAGCTTACTGATTGAAATTAAATTATAGGCGAATATTGGATCATATAAAATAGATGAAATATTAATGTCCCTAGAGAGCTCCAAATCTCCTTTTTCAACTATTTTTCGAGTGTTATCCATTTGCAAGTCTGACAGATCTAGATGTAGATGCCTCTTGATGGTTGACTAGAACATTTATATATCTACTCATATGATTAGAAGCTCCTGAATCTATGATCCAAGATCTAAATCTTTCATTGTTGGTAAGACAAAAGAATGATATATTAGCTTTGGTGTTTCATGAGGCTGATGTGTTTCTCTGAATTACCCCGAAGAAGTTTTTTCATTATTTTATGTTATTCCTTGGTGAGTAGGTTAGCCGACTCTTTAGATATGGTATCGGCATTACCCGTGCTCTCTTGATCTTTCCTTCCATGTCCAAATTTTAATTAGCAAGCCTCGATGGAGTTTCAACATTTGTCTTTGAGATACCCAATTTTCTTGCAATTGTCACTCATGTGACACTTCTTGAACTTTGAGTTGTAATAAGGATTGTGGGAGTATGGAGCTGAGCTTCCAACATTGGTGAACTTCCATTTCCCTTCATCATAAGCTCTTTTGTACTCTTTTCTCTTCTAATTTCAGCGAAAGCTTCACAAATAGATAGAAGAGGATTTATTCCCATGATCCTTCTTCTCAGTTCATCCAATTTCTTAGTTAATTCCACTAGGTATTTGATAGCTCTCTTCTTCTTGATGATAAATTGATACACCGCTAAATCACGTGGACATTTTCACACGTCTGAACATATTCAATTGTAGTCAATACTTTGTTAATGTGTTGAAATATCAGGTGACACTTAGTTGTCCTTGACAAAGGTCATGTAGTTTGGTTTCGATTTCGAAGAACTCTGCAATATTCTTAGTGCTGGAAAAAGTTTCTCTTGCAGCCTCCCAGATTTCTTTGACTGTTTTGTAAAGAAAGAAATTTACTCTTTCAGTGGCCATTGAGTTCACTAGCCAAGACATTACCATATAGCCTTGATTCTTCCATGTGAGATGATTAGCTTAGGTACGTTGCCCTCTCTCGTGCGATGTTACCCTTTTCTTTTTTCACAAATGTACATAATCACAGATTGGGACCATTGAAAGAAGTTACGACCATTGACTTTATAGTTTATGATGAAGGAAGAAAGTTTAGGGGCTGTTTGTTCCTGATCTCTGATTCAGAACTAATCTCCAAAAAAGAACTATTCTGGCTACTGGACAGCTGTTGGAGCAAGCAGAGGGGGGTCTGTAGATTGAAGGATAGGTAAGGTTTGATTCCCTGTTTTTTACCGCAACAGAACGAGGCGGACAATGCAGAACGACTCAGATAATGCAGATCGACGTAGAGTATGCACGATGCCCTAATCTCGTCGTAGGATGAAGGCGGGGTAGACAGAGCTGATGAGCAATTTAAACATGATAGAAAGCAATCCAGATGCGTGATTCATGTGAGTAGTTGAAATCAATACACGAACGAATCAACGATTCAGATGAGGCTGATGCGCGATTCAGACGCCCGATTCATCCGAATGTGCTAACCAGATGTGGCAGATAAATGATCCAGACGCTCGATTCAGTCGACACGGACGATGTGAGTGAATGATTGCAACGTCGGAGGTGAGGCTGTGATACCGTGGAGAAAAATGTGGGAGTAAGTATTCACATAATTTTTATTCCAAATATTCAACCAAAACGCTACATATATATAGAAATGTCTCCCCTAAGTTACAATCTTACCAAATATATCCGGCCTAAACTTGGAAAGAAAGTAATTTTGAAATAAGCATAAATAGGAAGAGAAAAAAAAAGTAATCAAGAAGTTTCTCAATTGTCTTCATTTAGTTCATACATCCCTTCTTGGATGGTCGGCCTGACCCACCATGGGAAGGAAGCCAATCCTTCTAGATTTCCACATCTTTCATTGTCCTTTTTTCTATTTAAAGTTTGCATTTTGCATTCAAGTGTCAAAAGTTACAGAAGGTTTGCATCTACACATTTACAGTGTAGTCAAATCCTCACTAAGAATGTAAAAAAGAGAGGAATCACAATGCAAAGGTTTCCAAAGAAAAAAAGCAAATCAATGAAAACCTGGCACAAATATGGTCTGCTTTGTTGTGTTCCCTCTGTACAAAATGAAAAAAACACCTATATAAATTGAGATAAAAAAGCTGTGTCCAAGATAGGTTGATTTCTCCAAGCGCTTTGCCTCATGCATTGGCGTGGAAGATTCATGTCATATGCTTTGTCCCTTTACCCGGATGCCTGTGGTTCAACCCTTCTTCATTCCTATTTGAAACACTCGTCAAACTCTCTCAGTTTCGCCTCTACTGAATTTTTTGAAGCAGTATGTGGCAATTAAGTGAGTAAGTTGCATCAGAAGCTCGTTAATAAAACCCTCGATAACCAAGCAGCAGGAAGCTATGATAAAAGTTTGTTGGTGAGGGCACTCGCTAAACTAGCAGCATGCAATGACAACGGATATCTAAGAATCTTCCATGTTCTTCCATCTCCCTTGGAACCCTTGGCACCTCATCAATTGTGTCTCATGGCCAGCTTCTCTTTTTGCCGCAGCAGTCTCAACAAGTCTTCAACCCATCAGCTATGCTGCTCTTTGGTATTTATGATGATCATTTTGCAAATTCTCTTTGCTACCAAGCCTAGTTATTCTCATTGCTGGCGACATTATATCTCCAAACAACAACCATAAACCTGCTTTTCTCACTCTCCCATACAGCTGGTTCTAACGGCCGACTTCAAACCATTACAGCTTGTAAGTTCGGCTAAGTTGAGCCTAAAAATGATCTTGAAAACCCACTATAACTCTGAAATAAACATTGAACAGGCATACATCGGACAGAACTTGAAAGAATCTCTATAATTATAATGCAGCTAATACAAAGAGCAATATGTAATTTAATAGCAAACTTTAAGCTCCTGGTTGTCCTACAAGCAAATTTGGGCAAGAATTGGATACAAACAGTAAAATTTTCATGGAATTCACAATGAACCAGTAGTTTGCACTCAAGCGTGGAAAGAATCTCGTCATTACACTCACAACTCTCTAGAACATAGTTAATGAACTGAATTGCCATGTGAAAATGTACTATAATGACCCCCTATTTGTAATGGAAAATTGATTCTTTTGGGGACTACCGAGGTAAAATACAATCATGTGTACAAAAATGCCAACCTTAAAATGTTTAACAGATTCAAACTGACGCGGGAGCTTACTGCGCGTACAGTATTGTAGCTTCTACAGTATTGCATTCTAGCCCAGGGGACTTGCAGCCCAAAGGGCGAGGAACCCCCCTTTCCGAATCGGCTGCTCTTCTTCCTTTTCTATTTCTATTTCTTTCTTATTCCTCGTCCTTTCTTATTTCTATTACTTCCCCTTTTTATGCCTTTTCTTTTCTAATTCCTTCTTATTCTAACTATTAGTACCTCTCTCTCTCTCTCTCTCTCTCTCTCTCTCTCTATATATATATATATATATATATATTTATATATATATTTGAAAGCAAAAAAGGCTAATATATTAAGTAGAAAGAAATACACATATACAAAGTGTGGGAGGGCCCAAACATGGCACCCTGCCCACTAAAAAACCACAAATGGTTCCAAAACTAGAAAAAATAGAAAAAATACATTAGATACTTAAATAAAAAAGCCTAACAACGTCGAAATACATAGTATCAGGTGGCTAGAGAGAGACCCAATTTTGTCTTGCCTCTGCCTCTAGTTTTAGGAAAGGAGCAAGCTAGTAAGATGGTAAGATGATTGTCATTGCCAGAAGTAACAAATGTATCATCCAATATGTTCCTGAGCTGGAGTCTGCCTCTATTCTTCTTCTTTCTCCTGGAATAGACCTGCCATTCCTCTTCCGAAGAATCAGTCTTATGGGGTGGTAGAGCTGAAGCAGAAGGAATACCAACAATAGTACCCACAATAGGTTCTAGCATATGTGAATTATGAGTTGACTCTATACCAGATACTTTTTGAAGAAGTGGAGCAGCGAGACTCTCTTGATTATCAGTCTGAACACTTTCATTTGTAGGTAATAATCCATAAGTATTGTTTTCTATGTGGTTTGAAGGTGCCAACATCACATCACTTGCAGTAACAGTAACAACAGTGTCATGAGAGGGTCCTAGAGGGAAACAAACACCACCTGTCTGGTAGTATCATCCCCAGGTGAAATTAAATGTCCAGAGCAGTGGGGCTAGACCTATCCTTATTCACTTGAACCTTAGTTTTCAAATTAGGATGGAGCTTGTAGCATTTATCAAGGAGATGACCAAACATCTTACAGTTGGTACGATATGAGGGTCTGTGTTCCAAGACGATTTGTTGTCAATATCCATTGTGGGTTGTGCTCAGCCAGACTTCAGTAACATCCGGTAAAGTAATATCCCTTTCTACAAGTATTCTGGCCACCGAGGGTTTGGTTAGGTTGAAAGTAGGCAGATCTAGCTTCAAGAGATCCCCTAGGATGACCCCAATAGAGTAGAGAACATGGTGGTGAAAAAAATGCAGCTTGAGACCATATAAAGTAAACCATACCGGTACAATGAGAGTTTCATGATTTGGGTCGAAATCAAGAAACTATTTGAGTAACTTCATAGCTTTTCCTGTGATATTCAGATATTTCTTAGAGAAAATTCTGATGTAGTCTTCAGCTATAAGTTCCACCTTTCACTTGCTTACTAGCTTAAGATCATCTACGCTCTTTCTGATAACCTTCATAGGTGGGTGTCCCCACTGAAATTTTTTAATGAGAGCAAACTTGAATTTTTCTGTCAAGGTAGAAATTTCTGAGTCAGAAAAAATTGTTGCTTTCTCACATTTCTTACTTCCCTTTTTAACAAAATGACAATCATCTGTGTCATCACGACATTCCTTATAGTTTGCGGGGAATACCACTGCGGAGTCCATTTGGGGGTTTCCCATCACGTGGGCAAAGGAAGCCTTTGCCAGTTTAGCAAAGGAAAAAGGAAGTGCCATCAGAACAACCAGCTGCCACGTGCAGTGAGAAGCTTGCGTCGGGCTGGAGAGAAAGACAGGCGCAGAAACAAAAATCGGGCCGGAGAGAAGCACTGACGCAAACACAAACAGAAGAAGCGTCGAAAATGAAGGAAAAACGCAGAAACTGGACGTCGACGCAGCAAGACGAGCCGACGCAGAAAGACGAGCCGCAATGTGTTCGTCTTCGTCAACCACGCTCTGCTATGGTTTCGCCTTTATGGTGAAACCTGGTTTCTGCTCCATTGCATCTTTTCGTAGATCACACTCTGCTTGCCATTCGTCGTTTTCGTCGATTCCGTCTGTTTCTCCATTGTCGCCTTGTGTCGTTTTTAGCTGCTCGCTTCGTCGTCCCAAGCAGGCATCGCTTTATATATATATATATATATATATAAGGCTGATTGGTTGCTTAGGGTTAAATTCCTAATTGTTTTTTATTTTAGTTTGCTGCTCATATGGTGTTTCTCCCCTCTAAGGGATGTATCCGATGACAAAAAGATGCTCCGGCCGTAACGCGTCCAAGTTGGTGATTATCTCTGCTCGGTACTTCCCATCCTGCTGCCGCCTGCCATCCAGTAGCTGTTCTGCTACTGTTTGCTGCATCCAGTAGCTGTCCTGCTACTGTTTGCCGCAACCAGTAGCTTTCCTGTTACAGTTCACCGCCTCTAGTGGCTGTCTTGCTGTTGTTCGCCGCCTCCAGTTTCTATCGTGCTGCTGCCAGCCGCTCCAGCTCCTTCCTGTTGCTGTTAGCCATCTCCTACAGTTGCGCTGCTGCTGTTCGCCGCCTTTAATGGCTGTCCTACTGCCGCCAGCCACTCCAACTTCTTCCTGTTGCTGTTCAGCTGTCCTGCTGCTGTTCGCGGCCTCCAATAGCTGTCCTGCTGCTGCCAACCGCCTCCAACACCTTCTAGCAGGTCGACCCTCCTCCAGCTCCCTTCCGGTCGGCCGCCATCCCTTCTGCACCTGCCAGCCAACCGCCAACACCTGCTGCTCCCTTCCTACTCCACAGCCATCTGCTGCCAGCCACCTGCCAGCAGACCAACCCAACTCTTACTCCCTCCAGCGCCACAACCATCTACTGCCAACCATTTTCCAGCACTGTCGCAGCTCCCTTCCTTCTCTTCTTGGAGCTGCCACTCTCCTCTAGAAAGCCGTTTATATGTTTTTGTACTATTTTATTCTTATTTTGAGGAGTCGTCGTTGTCACTTGACCGTTTGAATGTTTTATGTTTATGTTGAGTAGTCGTCACTGTAACTTTTGAATTCATTATTAAATATCTTTCGTTTATCTTATGTTGAGTAGTCGTCACTGTAACTCCCATATCACAAACATTCCCCATCAGATTCACAATATGAACGTGCACAAACATAACGAAGTCTTTAAAAACTTTAAAAAATGGAATATCCCCCTCATCTTAATGGCTATAAATAAGTAATTATGAATAACAAAATCACGGTTTAAAATTGTGAAATATGAGGCTTGCTTTAAAGAATTTTTGAAGAAGTTGCAATGTGGCTTATGCCTCATTGAATATTGCATGAGGCATATGTCTCACATAATATGAAGCTCGCCTTAATGCGCCTTGCCTTAATATGAGACGTGCACAATTAGTTCTAGGATTTTTTAAAGAATAAATATGAGCAAAATAACACTTATAAACGTTCTTTGACTATATAATATCATACAAGTGAGTTTGTACCTTGGTGTATGTTTTTTGCTGATGATATTCTTCTCGTGGATAAAACGAGAGAAAAAGCCCAGGAAAAACTTGAATTATGGAGGTCTACTTTGGAGTCTAAAGGCCTTCGTTTAAGTAGAACTANCTTTCTCCCATAAGTGAATGTGATTATGCCATTGTTTAAGTTACATCCTACTAACATTCTTGCAATGCAATCAAAAGTTAGCATTGATAGTACCATCATAAAGTTCTTTCTGTTTAAACTTGATTTGCTTCAGCTTTTAGAAGTTTAAAAAATTCAGGTCTTCTGAAAACGATGCAAATGCTATTAGGGCTTGTATAGAAAAAAAAACCTGCTTGACGAAGTTGGTGACGATGCATTTGCATTTTATTCATTTTGTCCGTTTCATAATTAAATTGAGAGTAGAACTTTTATTCTTTTTGATCCTTTTTCTCGGAATAGAAAATTCATTAACCATTCTTTGCTTTGAAGGCTTGTGTTTTGTATATTCTGCGAGTCGGTGCAACTGACCAAATGACCGAGGCTGCACAGAAGAGTTTTTTAGTTCATTTGGCTAGAAAGGTTTGTTTATAAGTTAGTAGATATCGTTTATATGCCTAGTTAATTGTTTCTACTGTTGACATTACTTAGATTAGATACTGTTTGTACCTTGCAGCTCAAGTCTGCAGACTTCTGTCAATCAGCTGGGGTCGCCATATTTCGAATTCTCTCATACCTTTTAACAGCTTTGGGAGAGGTATGTAAAATCTTCTTTCTAAGGCTCACATGAAAAAGTAAATATGTTGATATTATGAAATTTTGTAAAACATTGATTTTCATTCAAGCTTTCATTTTAATATAGTGCTAAAAATCAGGTTATCTAATATTGTGTCCATTCTCGTCATATCGAAGAGAGTAAGGACTAATAATAACGATAGGGGCTTCTTCATTGTTGTGTATTGATGTCCAGTCTCTGTTGTAGACTGCTGAAATTGGGAATTCATATGTTGAAGACTATCATAACAAAAGTTGCTAGTAATGTATATTGTGAGTTGCCTCATTTGGTTGTAATTAATCTAAAAACTTTTTTAGAGAGCATCCTTGTTTTTTATTGCTCTGATTTTTTTTTGGTTATTCATTTGACAATTGATTTTAAGTGGAGTTTGTGCCATAAAATATCTTCATGCTGTTTCATTAAGAAAGCATTAAAGGATTGTGTTAAAACTGACAGTTCTATCAAGTTCAAAATGAAGGGAATTACTTACTATACCATGGAATAAATCTGAATGACAGAAGTTTGGCTTAGCTTCGCAGAAAATGCATTTAGAGATTTACAGTCTAATGAGACACCTATTGACATTGGAGAATGATTGGATTAGATAGGTTTTCATTGAAATCCTAGTGACTGAGGGATGCAAAATGTTCAATTAAAAGGGTTTGTTTGCACAAATGTTTGATTATAAAAGGGGCAGTTAGAATTTTGTAACGGGAATTGAGCTTTTATGTTTTAATATACGCAACAGGAGAGATTGATGGAACTATGCTAGGTGAAATATTTTAGGGGCAAAAAGTGTAAAATTATATTAGCTTAGATACAAAAGACGATAAAATCTTAGAGAAAATTAATTCCAATGGTAACTAAAACCATAATTTTCTCGTTTTTTAAGATTTAACATATATTTATATATATCAAAATGATTTTTGAGAAAAATTAAATTTTTTGGTAACATTATTTAGCATATTTTACACTTTGACCTTATAAAAAATTAGGTATTACATAACTATTCTTATGCCTGAGGGAAAAAAAAATTGCTAGTCTTATAATATTTAGGTTTAAAAGTAGCTTTTGGATGTTTGACAAGATGATGGATTGTACTTCAAATATATCATTAGTATCAAAAATTGAAGAAGCTGAATTTCAAGATACAAAAGACCAGGATGGTCGAAACTACAATGCCATGATATAATCTCATTTGTACTTTTGAGAGAAGACATTTTCCATTGATTGTATGGGCNTGACAGACAAAATTAGAGAAAGTCGTCTTAGATGGTTTGGTCATATTAAATGTCGACCATTGATGATCTGATTAGGAGAGTAGATGTTTTAGATTCGACTTGTGTTAAGAAAGGCAGAGGTAGGATGATCGATTAGGAGAGTAGATCCATCTTAGATGGTTTGGTCACATTAAACGTCGACCATCTGATGATCTGATTAGGAGAGTAGATGGTATTAGATGGTTTGGTCACATTAAACGTCGACCATCTGATGATCTGATTAGGAGAGTAGATGTTGATTCAACTTGTGCTAAGAAAGGCAGAGGTAGACCTAGGAAGACTTGGGCTTATTGTATTAAAAATGATCTTCATTATTAGAACTAAATGAAAATATAACACTAAACAGGACGCAATGGAGAAAAAGGATTCATGTGGCCGACCCCACGTAGTGGGATTAAGGCTTTGTTGTTGTTGTTGTTGTAATCAACATTGTCATTATTTTAAAATGTGATAATATAGTTTTTAATTAAATAAGAAGCAGATTGATATTTTAGATGAGTAGGAGGATTGAGAGAACACAGATGTAATTGAGGATAAAATGAGGGAGAAAACAAATCATTATTCTGAATATCCCAATGAAGGCTCATTAAGTGACATGATTGATAGAAACTTTCCAATTTTAAAATTTTTACCTTACGGAGATGTTCTTATTTTTATGAAGTATAGTAGGAGTGAGAGATCTAGTACTTTCTTTAAAATAAATATAAGTAAAATAATACTTACAAACATCCCTTGTTTGCTGATATAATATACAAATGAGGATGTAATTAAGCAGTTAACATCAACATTGTCATTATTTTAATATCTAATAGATATCAATTATAATTAAATAAGAAGATGATTGTTCTTTTAGATGATAAGAAGGATTGAGAGAACATTGATATAATTGAGGATAAAAAGCGGGAGAAAACAATTTATTTTCTGATGATCCCAATGAAGGCTCATCAAGTGATAAGATTGATAGAAACTTTTAAATTTTAAAATTATAACCTTTCTGACTTATTATGTTCTTATTTTTATGAAGGATAGTAGGAGTGAGAGACTATTTGTATCAAACTTTTTAATATGTCATGTTATTATATCTTATTCTAATGTTTGTATAACCCTTCGTATTTAATGATTTAATATTTGAATGTTAATATTACTTTTTTACTTTAAATAATTTATTATTTTTTCTATATTAGGTCATTAATATATTACATGTTAGTGTATTCATAAGCTATAATATTAATTTGTTATCTCTAATTTCATATTTTGAACTCAGTGCAATATTTTCTTTTGTGCAAATGGTTAATTTTTTGGCTTACACCTCAAAATGCCTTGAAACTTGCGCCTCAAAATGCACTGAACTTTACGCCTCGATACACGAATAAAAGCACTTTAGTACCAAATTGCATAACTTTAAACATTGATTGAAATACTGATATTCTAAGTCATGCACAAACAACATGAGGCAATTCTCAAGTTCAATAACACTACCTTGAAAATGTTCAAATACATCATGTGCATGCAA
This sequence comes from Phalaenopsis hybrid cultivar, assembly GCA_002079205.1. Lineage (NCBI taxonomy): Eukaryota > Viridiplantae > Streptophyta > Magnoliopsida > Asparagales > Orchidaceae > Phalaenopsis > Phalaenopsis hybrid cultivar. The sequence continues at coordinate 465,454 of JXCR01061086.1, forward strand.
CCAAAATCATTCAAGTGCATCATGCAAATGCATAAAAAATTGGGAAATTTACATACATACCACTCAATTTTCTTGTATTTACATATCTAACAACTAAATTTTAATATTTACATTTATAATACTTTGAACTTATGCATGAGAAGGTGTACTTTACTTTTAAAATGTTAATCGTAGTGGTATTTTTTGATGTGATATTAAAGATTTAGAGTGTATAGTATGTAAATATGAAAGTTCAGGTGTTAGTATAGAATTACATAAGATTTTTATGGTATGCATTTAAATGCCCTTAAAATATTATGCAAGTGCTTTTGTATGGTATGCAAGTCCATCATGTAAGTGCTTTGAAAAGCGTGCACATCATTTAAGAGATGTATTAATTTGCCAAAATTCAACTAATCTGCACGTGCTTCTATAAATTTGCTAAATACTCAAATTTGTTGTTTTGAGAAAATTTAACAAACTAAAAAAAGGATGAAGGATTAATTCATATTTACTTTTCATTGAGAAACATGCATCTATTGAAAAAGTTTGAACTTTTAAACTCTCTTTTAAATTTAGAAAGTGTGCAACTCTGACTAGTCGTCACGCTATATGTACGACATCCTACTTATAAGGTATGGTTATATGTTTTATAAAGCAAGTTGGACCGTCTTCCCTACAAATATTAGAACTGTCAAGCCAAATACGTTTTTGTGATAATATTCTGGCAATAAATTTTAACGACCTTGCAAAGGAAAAATGATTTGATTTGAAATAAGATTCACAACAGTTACACAAAAAAATAGGATGCGATTTTTAAAAACTTAAATGTAGTACAATTTGTCGCCCAAGGGACCACTTTTGGATTTTATATAATTAAGTGACAAAATTTGAGAAATGGCATACTCTTGTATTAAATTGGCCATACCAATAGTCGGGGGACTTCTTTTGCTTTTTATTTCAATTATACATGGACTCATCATTTTCTTACTATCTGAACAATGTGTGCGCATTATATTGGTAATATACTATCATGCGTGAATATGATTAGATTTTTTTTGTTGTTGGCTAGGTACTTGTTTTGTTGGTTTTAATGAAGGTTTGCCACGTTTTTTAAATAAAGAGAAAGAAGGGTTGGGTCTTTTGATTATTTTCTTAGCCAGTCTGGTGTCATTTAACTTGATAAAGGCAATTATTCACATACTGATATTAATGAAAACATTGTGTATTCCTTTGAGATTTGGTTTGGCCTTTTGCATCTCTAATACGATTTAGAAATTGACAGCAAAATGATTTTCATCATTGGGTCATCCGAGATTGGATCTTAGTTATGTAATTTTTGTTTTGCCTATAGAATTATTTATTTGCGTCAACCAACGATTCAAAATTCTGAGGTTATTTATAATATAAGAAGAGAAGCTTTGATGGTTATGAATACAAATACCTTTCCAAATAGTTTAAAGATCCTGATACAAGAATGAGCCATCCAATTTTTTTACAAGTAATTTCATTTTCTGAGGTGCACGCCATGATTTTTTAGAACGTCTTTGTTTTTGGTCATCTATTAGGTTTCCCTTAGAGCACTGCTAGAAGAGTTTAGTTGCAGGGAAAGTTTTATTACTATAATATTTGGTTAAACTTCACCTTATCAAATCCTATTGTTATATTTACCTATATCTCCATGTATTGGTGATATCTTTTATGCTTCACTTATACTGAAATAAATATTGCATTATTTAATTTTCACTTAATTTTCACCATTCTATTTAACTTTCTTTAAACAATTTTATGTTTGATTTGTACTTATATGAGTTTATATTTTTGACCAGTTGATACATCTCAAGTATCATATCTCTGATGAAGAACTTCAAAACTATGCTGCACGTGCTATTGACATGCTTCAAGAAAATGCTTCTGCAGATGCTCAAGCAACGGTATCATTTCTATAAAAACCTTTTTTCTTTCTCCCATAAGTGAATGTGATTATGCCATTGTTTAAGTTACATCCTACTAACATTCTTGCAATGCAATCAAAAGTTAGCATTGATAGTACCATCATAAAGTTCTTTCTGTTTAAACTTGATTTGCTTCAGCTTTTAGAAGTTTAAAAAATTCAGGTCTTCTGAAAACGATGCAAATGCTATTAGGGCTTGTATAGAAAAAAAAACCTGCTTGACGAAGTTGGTGACGATGCATTTGCATTTTATTCATTTTGTCCGTTTCATAATTAAATTGAGAGTAGAACTTTTATTCTTTTTGATCCTTTTTCTCGGAATAGAAAATTCATTAACCATTCTTTGCTTTGAAGGCTTGTGTTTTGTATATTCTGCGAGTCGGTGCAACTGACCAAATGACCGAGGCTGCACAGAAGAGTTTTTTAGTTCATTTGGCTAGAAAGGTTTGTTTATAAGTTAGTAGATATCGTTTATATGCCTAGTTAATTGTTTCTACTGTTGACATTACTTAGATTAGATACTGTTTGTACCTTGCAGCTCAAGTCTGCAGACTTTTGTCAATCAGCTGGGGTCGCCATATTTCGAATTCTCTCATACCTTTTAACAGCTTTGGGAGAGGTAT